>JAOCPS010747689.1:0-10401 GCA_025505425.1 Graphium colonna | reverse complement strand
ATAACGAAGTAGAATATTCATTGCAGTCAGTGGAATGGCAGTGGTTGCTTAAACACTTACGACATCAAAGCTTAATTCGGCCCGTAGCGTTAGAAGCTGTTTAAAGATCTTCATCTTCTTAACTCTATATAACATTATGGGTTTTAAATCAGCTATAAGTATGAAAGTTATGTAAACGTCTGAAGACTATATATTCAGTAACGTCACTGGTCTTGCAACAGAGTTTATTAAGAGTGTAGTAACACCAAATTCTTTATGCGTTGTATAACTTTTATATGCAGCGTACGCCTGTTGTACTAAAGGTTAATTATATGCCAAATAGATAAAGCAGCTTTTATTGATACTAATATAAAGGTGTAAGATAAATAAATTTTGCTGCTTAAATATCACCATTAAATGTGTCTAATGCTTAAAGCTATTGTGCGTTATGTAAAGTAACATAAGACAACATTGGCTAGTGAAGAGGATTGAAGTTATATTGTGACACAGGGATCCGCACAAAATTTCGATCAAGATAAGTTTAATAATAATTTTTGTTATTTCATGCCCAATTGTAGCTTAGATGAAGGTGACAATCCTTCTGGTTTTTAACAAAAATATGGAATTACTGCAAAAACTAAGAGATTGGTCTTTAAAAAATAACATTTAGCGTGGATCCGCGATCAATTTTGCAGACACCTTAAGATGTATTTATAAAAATATAGAAGGAGGAGAATATTAGCATAATGGAATTATAAAACCGTTAATCAAATTTCTAAATAGTTGGTCATCACTGCCCAGTAATATTAATTTATTTTTTAATTTCGTTAGTTTATATTTAAAAGTGCAAAGAAACGAGTTTGGCCATGATAGTGGCTGAAGGAGATTATGAATTATTTATAATAGGTAGTAATAAATTATAATAGTGGATAGTAATTTATAGGTACGACAACAAAAAATATATACAAAAATATTAACGCGACTTACTTGACGAAATAAAGACTTTATATAATGGAATCCGCATAAATATTATGCATTTGGGTGTAAAACTCAAATGTCGTGTGTACGATTCTCCAGCGAGAACCTTTATAAAAGGTATACTATAACCTTTAAAAAGCGCTTAGAGAAATGATAAATAGGATATGATATTTTTTCTTATTCTGTAAATATTCACTACTCCTCCTTATTGCATGTGATATAATTTACTCACACGTCTCCCATACGGTTTTTTTTCTACAAAAGAACACAACCTGAGAACAAATGTTACGGCAACCGCCATAAAAGAGATTCGCATTACTCGAGTTACCCGTTGATATGGTAGAAGATTTCCCGGTTTCTGATTCAAGACATTTAATAGATTTGGGCTTAATGAAAAGACTTATTGAGTTGGCAGGATGTTAATTTCGGCAAATATTCGACAAAGCTCCGGACTCACGAAATGGAACCTTTGGATACATCTTTAAAGAAGTGCATTTCCAACTGAAATACACCGAGCTGTAACGACTCTAGGCTGCCTAGCATATTGGAAAGCAAGTGAATATAGAACTTTCTTGCATTATTTAAGTGTTATTATAGTACGTGATAGTAAAGATGTTGTTAAATATTTTAAATGATATATTGATTGCGGGGATTTAGCTGCTGATGTTTTTCGTTTCTACACTCCAAAAACACAAACCAGACATGCGCGTCTATTTGCTGTAGCTAAAACATCAACACGTTATGCCCAAAACTCCTTGGTAAATCGCTTGCAAAATGTCTACAATAACAAGTTTCACGACCTGGATATTTTTAACACAAACAGAAACAAGGGGCACATAGACACACACACACACACAAACGCGCGCGCGCGCGCGGGGTAAATCCAATTTGGCTTAGTTCTGTGTATAAAATTTTAAATTTTTGATATCATGAGCTGTGGTTTTTGTATAGGTATTGCTATAAAATAAAATAAAATTTGACCATTTTTTTACAATATGTTCTATGCAAAGTTATTGTAGTTTTCTGCCTATTACGCGAGAAATACTCAAACATTATGTGGAACACTATAAATATTTCTATAGCTCTCAATATATCACTAGTAATCTTCATAATTTGCTACATGTCGTCAAGAAGTCGAAAAATTTAGACCCCATCAAAATTTTAACGCGTATTCTTTTGAAAATCAATTATATTTCACAGGGCAATAAACCTTTGTCACTGATAGCTAAGATACTGAAAAAATAACACTATTCTTTAGCATAACCGTTTGGGATGGAGCAAATAAGACCGTTATGCTAGGACTAGAAAGGACACAAAGAGCAATATTTAAGGTTCTGTATTTTCTACTATTCCGCTATCGCACTCACTGTGCGCCAGTTTTTTTTATTTTACACATCATTATAAAATAGCACAGCGAAACAAAGTTCTATCCAGATTGTCTCAAAAGATACAGACGTTTTAGTTTCATCTGTCAATGTAGTAATAGAGGCGTTTCTTTTGTTTTCTGGGTGGCATCCTGTACAACAGGGTGAATAAGAACATTCCAATTTACTCTTACACTAAATATATTTGCAAAAAGTAGTTACTAGAGTGGTTACAAAACTAATTATAGTGATGCTGAGAATCTCTGTCGAGAACCATTGTCGTATAGCCTTATACCAAATGTACGTTATATAAATCGACACACATCGCAGCGCCTATTCACACATACATACAACACATTCCAATTCATTACCATTAAAGTTGTATTATTTATACATAAACGTTTTTCCTCTATTTTGTGTATTTTTGTTTAGTAGGTACGGAATCATCAATATTAGGGTGTAAACTGTCCTGTTATTTAAGGGGTGGAGACCTAATTTCCGACAATACAAGCCTAGAACATAGTTTGGCGCAACAGTCCACCACAATACTTATTATTCAAAAATTATCATGTGTAACCTTACTTTTAATTTATACGTATTACGTGAGAAAAAATAAAGAATTTATTATTATTCTTTCTTCAGCGATAAAACGAACTAAAAATACTATAACTGTGCTCCATATTCAAAATTTCATGCTTTCTACAAAACCCCATGATAAATATGTTATGACCTACAGTTGTGATATTTTTGATTTAAAAGATGTATCATGTATAGTAACAATATCACTTTGTACAGTCAAAAAATTATTTACAAGGTTGTATTAATCGAAACATCTATAAAATCTAAAATATAAATATGAACAAATTTAAAAAACCAAGGTGGTAGAGCATAACATCCTTTAACAGCTTTTGCTGCACTTCTACGGCCGCGCTCGGGGAAGTACCCACTGCCCTTTATAAAGTCGGCATAAAATTAAATATGCATGACTTTTGGGGATGCAGGATGGTCATGTCTACCCTTTTATTTATCCATTAAGTTTACCTTCAAATCCTTAATCCCGACCCATCCTTTCCAATAAACCTGTTCTATCCAATTTCCCAGGTTGACAACACGTCGTGATATTTCGGGTGTTGCGTGTGTCTATGTTCGATGGGATTGCAATATTGATAGCATTATTAATAACTTCAGGCGAATCGTCCGCTAGTTTGTATTCCTTTTCATAAAAAAAGAGCTGTCAATACTGTACTATCGAAGTTTTATACTATATATTCTCCATTGTCATTTTATAGAGACAGGCTACCTAAAGAGAAATGCTATATAACATTTATTAAAAAGCGTTGGGTTTATTAGTCCTTCGTTTTCATAATGGTTTTAGAAATTTTCCTACAATTCAATTAGCGCCCGGTAATTGCGAATGATAATTACGTGTTTCGGGTAGCGGATGTTGACAGTACGGATAACTTAAGCCATTATCCTTTCCCAATTACGCCAATATGTGGCCATGAGTATTAGTGGAGATTAGAGAGTAATGGGAGTCGTTATAACAGCGTATGATAAACAACAGGTTTATTATTAATCACTTTTGCATATATATTAAAAAATAAATTAGTAATGGGCGTAAGCTGGTAGGAAGATGTTAACTGTATATTTTACAGTTAGATAAATAATTTTTATTAATTTTAGTTATTTTTATTAAGTTTAGTCGAAGAAAAAAAAATTGATTGCTCAAATAGTGCACATTCTCACCGGAAGAATTGTTAAAACAATTTTTAATTTAACGTTATATAATTTCAATTGAAACATAAATTCGTGTACATTGTGTGTGATCCCAACCATTAACTTATGCAGAAACGCATCTCAGAGTGTTTAGGAAGGTAGTGTATACCGACATTTCTTGCAAGTAATTGGTGTAGACGTATGATATACGAGCAAGCGAGCTTAGGTTTGCCAACGTCTATTTGCTATGTATATGCGTATTCTAAGACATGTTTTATGTGGACCAATTAATATAGGATTATTGCCTATTATTAATCCACCTAAAAAGGCATATGCGATTTTCTGCAACCATGTTTGCTGTCGAGACAGCTATTAAAATGATTGTAGTCAAGATATTTCCCCTTATTATGATGAATTGAATAATAAAAATACAGTTCTCATAGAACTTTTTAGTTGCATTTAATAACAACATTATTTATGTCAAAAATTTGTGATTTTGCGTGTTTATTGAGATATGGCTTACATGTAAAAACTATGTTTCCTCGGTATTAAAGATGCATACTTCCCAAAATGGTCCAGGTGGACCCTCGTGAGTCCACGGAGGCTAGACGGGAATCTACGATGGCGTGACAAAAAAAGGTTTGCAATAAAATTTTGGCTACAGTTCACCTAGCAATGTAACCAGATGATATTTTAAAGAAGCCCCGCGAATGTTACTCGTAAAACTTGCATATTCAGTATAACGTGTCGAGACTTGCAAAGTGTCCCCGCGGCCACTCCCTCCGCCACCATCCGCATCGTTTGTTCATTCGTTTGGCACGAAAAACAACTTGTGGTGTGTGTGGTTGTTATCTTGCATGGTCTTTTTTTTCTCTGTTTGATTCTTCACCTATATAAATAAGAATGCTGAGGATAAAAGTCACTCATTTGTTTCCGGAACTTCGAAAAGAAAAATAAGGTACAGTAAATGGGTGTTTATGTTTGCCAGTGTCGAAAAAAGTAACTATTCACGTGCCTAATTGTTTTAAATACTTTTATTTTATATTGTAATGACCCATTATTACATATTTCCATTAAAGAACAGAAAGCCTTGGAAGGTTAAACTTATTGTTTTTAATTTATGAGTACTTTTTTTACTCGACTGTGTGGTAATTCATCAAAGGAGAGATATATTTTGATTAATTTGCATGAATGTTAATTTTAGGTTTCTATTGCTACTTAATTAAATATATTTTCATAAATTGTACGTGTATTTACATAGCGGTGACGTGCGTAAAAGTAAAAAATAAATAGTAAAAATCGCAAAGTTTTGGTGTCAAAATATTATTCCATAATATATTTATATATTCATATATTTATTCTACATATTCTATGGAACAATTTATTGATTTTAATAATTACGATCAGTTTGTCGGTTTTTTGTTTATGGTGGTCCGATTATTAAGGTAATTCTATTCTGTTCAAATATCCATGTCTTCCTGAGTAAAACCACTTTATGATTACTGGAGATAGTTATCATTTTACAAACTACAAACCCATTTCATTATTGCTATCCTTTTCCAAAACTATCAAACGTGTCTTGCACACAAAATTGATAGGCTACTTAGATAAAAACAAAATTCTTTCATGAAACTGATTTGGATTTCGTCATTACTGATTTTATTGTCAATAGTTTAAGGAAATAAAAGCTATGGTAATATTTTTAGAAAATATCTTATCAAAAACTTCCGATGCTATTTATATTTCTATTATGTTAAGAAAAATGGAAAATGTAGGCATTAGGGGTATAGCGCTTAATCTTTTCAGGGATTATTTGACAGCTAGGATTCATGCCCCAATAAAATATCCCACTTTGTTAGTAAGCCCCCTGTGGAAAATTCCCGTTAGGGCAGATACATATCTACTCAAGACGTCCTTGGTATCTTCAACAAAAGAGATATCAGGATTTTGTTACTAAAACTGGTTACATTATGAACGGAAGCAAGGCAATCCAGCCAAGCAATACTTGCAATATTTAACACCTATCCCGCTGCAGCGTATAAGTAAAGTCGCTTGAGTCTAGCTCCATTCAAACTCAATTTTTTCTTGAGTTGCCTTAACACTTATATGGATATTTTATTCAATATATCAATTTATCCAACAATTCCATCTCAATTTTAAATAACGCAAACCCAGATTGGCAGAAGAGGGGATGGTTACAAAACTAAAAATCTGTTAAAAGAAGCACACAGCCTAAATTTTATTCGATTCGACTACGTACGTTGTTAATTGCTATTTGTCAATGCTTTGTTCGTAAACAGTTATAAATCATACGGCCAATATTAAGTAACTGGAGTGTCATTCAATATCACTTTAGTGAGCCTTAATTATGTTCGCCATAAAATCATTATGGAGCCGATATCTACCTCCATCTTCTTGTATTGATCTTAGTACACTCGTCGCTTTTCCTATGACTATGGCACGAGATACTATATACTATAGTGTACTTGCCGTAAGCTCTTTACAATTCGGTGTTGCTTTGGTATTGACTAACCCGGTGCATAAAGAAAATATTTATGTTTCGTTATATTTCGATTTTATAAGTAAATGATATACCATTTTACATATATAGTTTTTGTACATTGCTTTCTGCTCTAAATTCAATGAGAAGTCAAAAATTGACAAGATTAAACGTTATAATAAATTCATAGAGTTAGCACAAAAGAAAATAGGGGTGTAAATGAAATTTGCGGCCAGTTATATTTATTTAGATATTAGTATATGGAGTTTAAAATTTTTTATGCATGTATAGAGGGTAGGTACACTGTTATGGCTCATCAAATTAATTAACAACAGAAAGCGTCCAAGGGGTATATATATATATATATATATATATATATATATACACACACACACACACATGTAGCAATAACATCAGCAACCAACAGTGTTAAAATGGTGTACATTTTTAGTCTTTTGCTACTTTGGCCATTTCACCACCTGCCATTTTAACAAAATTAAATATTTTTGTGTATTGGTACGAAGTTCCATATGAGGCGTTGTATAGGGCACCCTGACCGGCAACAAACGTCCGTAACGTAAGATTTATCGTATCTACATCCTATGTATGACGTCTATACAATGTCTAATGTATAGTCTACGGGTGATAACTGTTTATTTATTTATGTATTTACATACTTATTGTTACATACAAATTTATTTAATTGCCGATTTTCGAGAAATGAAATTTTTTATATATTAAGGAACTTTGTTCCTATCTGGTGTCCCATGGCACCACACCTTTTATTATTATTATTATTACTTGTAGTTTTGACCCTTGATTGAGAAAAAAAGAATGGTGCTATAGCTGCCCATTATCTTAATAACATGTCTGGTTTGTGTGGATTCTAAAAAGGTTTCATAATGTGTATCTAAGCTACCAATACTAGCTATAGGTGTAAAGAACTAAGCTAGGTGGTCTACCACCTAGCTTAGTTCTTCACTCCCCCGTGCCAGCAAAAGCTGTGAAAGGATGTTATGCTCTAGCATAACATCCTTTCACAGCTTTTGCTGCCACGGCTTTTAAGGTCACGCTCGTCCGGGCAAGTACCACCGCCCTTTGTAAAGTCGGCATAAAATAAAGTATGCATGACTTTTGAGGAGGCCGGATGGCCATGTCTACCCCTTTCTTTTCCCACACCTATCCTCTCCAAATCCTTAATCCCGACCCATCCTATCCAATAAACCAAATGTATCCGATTTCCCAGGTTGACAACGCACTCTCAACTCTCCGGATATTGCGTGTGTCCATGGGCGACGGGAACACTTACCATCAGGTGAGTTTCTTCCTTTCCATAAAAAAAAAATCAGTGACAATTTTATTTGGTTGTATTTTTGTGGGCATGGATATTTTGTTTGTTTTATTATGAATTTGGCCATTTACAAATAAATAAACAAGGCAGTTGTAATATGCCAAGAGATTTGAATAGTGGGGATTTGAGGGGATTTTTTTATGGGGCATAGCCCTGATGCATTTCTTTTTGAGTACAAAGACTATACTTGGCGTCCTCAGCAGAGCGAGGCAGTACTTTTAGCCGACTCACCGTATTCAACTTTACAAAGCGCAAGTTTGGCCACATATAGAATACTGTTCTCATCTCTGGGCTGGGGCACCTGTTTACCAGCTTCTTCCATTTGACCGTATCCAACGCAAGCTATTCGAATCGTCGATGACCCAGTTTTTTCCGATCAGCTTGATACACTGGCCCTGCGTAGAGATGTTGCTTCTCTTAGCATTTTCTATCGCATATACCACAGGGAATGTTCTGAGGAATTGTTCGGAATAATACCTGCTGCTGAGTTTGTACAGCGTACAACGCGATATACCACTAAATACCATTGCTACTACCTTGATGATTCGCAGTCTACTACCGTGAGATTCCGCCGTCACTTTCTACCACGCAAGACACCTTTGTGGAATCAACTGTCGCTAGCGGTATTTCCGGACCGATACGACTTAGGGACGAAGAAGAGATCAAGAAGAGAGCCTATTCCTACCTCAAAGACCGGCAACGCTCTTGCAGCTCTTCTGGTGTTACGGAAGTCCATGGGCGGCGGTGACCACTTTCCATCAGGTGAGCCGCTTGCTCGTTTACCTCCCTCTCTATATAAAAAAAATACACCAAACTATATTAAAGCACTGACTCAACGAAAAATAGACTGTGATTGCAGTTTGCTTTAAATATTTGTAATTATAAAAATAATTAACAATGGCAAGTAAAAAGTGAAGAGCAATATTACTTGAAAATCTTCCCTAGCGGACAAACTGGAACCTCAATGTAGCCTATCAAGTGGTCACTATGATCTATTCAGCCTAGCGGAGGTAAAATGCGAAATCGCCAGTAAGGCCAAGCACCAAAAGGCGAAGCACTAAATCATCACTGTATATCCAAATTGTCACCAATCGGTTCAGCGATTGCTTCCGCAACGAGAATAAATTTCAATCCGGAAAAAAAGTGTTGCAATACATTTTTGTCATAGTGCCTCGGACTTCCGAAAAATAATAACAAACCGGGATAAACGCTTCCGCCAGTAGAAGATTCTAGGACAAGTTTCCATATTCGGCTAATCGATCCCTTCAGCTAAGAAGTCCACATACCTAGTGGTAGCCCTCGGTTCACAAATGCCATTCAAACTTCACATGTTAAATGTCAGAAAAGTAAGGATGCATATGTTTCCAGCCGACTTCACTACCTAACCAATAGTTGAATTAAAATTTTCTTAGGACCAAAATGCCAATGTATATAAATGCTGTCGGCAGGGCAACCGGCACTCCATCGTCCAGCGTGATGCCGGTCTGCACACTGACTGCAGGGTCCTGACAGTACGCGCATACAACGACAGTGCTTAAACTCAACCCTTGGGCTATAGCTGCAACAAGTTACCAACTTGATCAAGGTCAGGAAGGTGATTTAGGCAATCAGGACCATCGTTACGAGTCCAGCAGATTAAGCTCTCAAAATATGTCTAAGAACATAACTATTAAATACAATCGGCTTGATTGCACGCACCAACAGGTCCGTGTGTCCCGTTTTACTGACATTTTCGCAGGACCTAAGAGTGTTATTCCACTCATGTCAACTCTTTTGCAACTGTTTTAATTGATCTATTCGTTTAGAATCATCTGAATCACAATATGTGTAATGAGACGAAAAAATATTATTTCATTTTTATTTATTTAAATTATATTTAAGTATAAAATTTTTAAACTGAATTTCTTTCCATTCAAAGACTGTTGTAAAGTTGTGACTATTATTTGTTTTATAACACTGTTGTTTTAAAACATATAATGTTTTGTTGATAAAAGAAATAAAAACATTAATTAGTCAGAACACAAACTATCGTAATTTTTTGCTCTATTTTTGTATAGTTGAGACAAATATAGAAATGTAAAAAGAGTTCTTGCTTCAATTGTCATTCAAATTAAAATAATTTATATGTATTGCTTTTCAGTGTTTATGGACGAAGAGATATAATTATAAGAGAAATAATTTATTGCAATTTTACGTTAAATAGCTCCTTTTCATCACTTTATAGTCACAGAAGTATAACAAAAAGTTACAACCAGTCAGCATCTATCACTGGATGAATAAAACTTATTTCATGTTAATTGTATAACTCAAATTGTTATTTAGAAAAAAAATCGTATTGGGATGTAAGGGGGCCGACCTGCATCTTAGGCCCCCTACTGTCAACCTCACCTGCTCGTGGCACATCCTGTTGAACAACGAACGAGGTTCTGGCGACCGAAATCGTGACGATATAACCACATTAAGGCTGGAATTAAAAATATCAATACTGATTGCGGGCAGCGCTGCCGTCAGAG
>JAOCPS010747468.1:0-10402 GCA_025505425.1 Graphium colonna | reverse complement strand
TAATTTTCCTTGAAAGTACTTAATTATAGGTATTTAGCACATTTTTTCAAAATCGTAATAATATTTAAAAAATTAAGGGGGGGGGACGTTCTAATTTTAACTTTGTATTAAGATATCTCGACACGGAGAGGTTTGATCTACATGGCTTCAAGGCAGTTTTTGTTGTATTTTAAGAGACCTTACCAATGATATACCACACGATGGTGTAAGTCAAACATTTTTTTTTTTAGTTGTATGAGATGGATAGTGAAAAAAAAAATATTTTTACATAATTTTAAAAATAATCTGTGGATCTTTAATATACATTTCTAAAACACCAAACTTAGCTATCAGTCAGTTAGAAAGGTGTAAGAACAATTGAAATTAATTTCGTTAATCATTTGAAAAACATCAACGTTTTCTACTAATCAGCATACATCAAAGAAACAGCTTAATCCCTACCCGTATTAACACTCTTCAAGTGTTGTCCAAACTCTCTGGTTCCCGCAAAACATTGCGAGTGTGCAAGGAGGAGGTTTTTACAATTCCCGTCGGAATTCATTAAGTTAATTTGTTCCAGACCTCGTGCACTCAACACTAAATTAGGGGGACGTGAAGATTGTTTGGGTGTTGTGCTCGGTTTCTTTCAAGGATTTCTCGCATGTAAGCGATGTAATTATAGTTTGGCTGTGTTACGAGTTAATTCGCCATCTTGTCTGATGACTATATCCCCACGATATGATAGAGATAATATGCAAACGAGCATAAAACATGGTAGATGTAGTCTATGGTACAATTTGTCTAGACTTCAATTCTCACAAGAAATCAACATGTTGTTAATAATTTCTGATCTAAACGGACGACCATTTTGAAGTTACATATGTATAAGTAATAATAGACTTTTTTATAATATAGAAATCAACTGATTACAATTTTTCTTCACACAGAAAACTACAAAACCGACTTTAAACGCCTTATAAGTGTACTTTCTTTGATTTTAAAAACAAACTACTAATCTGATATTTATAAAAAAAAATACAGAAGCATTATGGACGTTTAACCTATCAGATAAAAAAAAATATTTTGTTTTTAAATCGGTTCATAAGCTGCGGAGACATGTGCGAAAATTCCTAAACTTTGTTATTTTTGTTTAAAAAACAAAGTAATAAAACGATTTTATGAAAATTTTATAGTGCTTTCTACAAAAAATGCTTTATTATATAAAAATAATTTTAGAAATAAGTTCATAAACGACGGAGATAGGCGGTAACATACATAAAATCAATTTTGTTATTTTGATTTAAAGGATAAACTACTGAACCGATTTTTCTGAAAATTTTATAGGACCATTTCAGAAGAATACGCTATAAGATTAAAAAAAAGAATTTTAAAAATCATAAAAAAATAGAAACGTTCGAATTGAGAACCAACCTCCTTTTTTGAAGTCTGTTAAAAAGTTCACGTGTAATCAATCAAATCGAAGTTATTACTATATTTCTAAATTAAAAACTCGCAGCTAGTTTTTGAGCACATGGAACTAAAATAGTTATTACGTTGCTAAAAAAATACTCACAAACTCAACCTTCTTGTTATTTGTAGTTAATTTCATTTTAATTATTAGGCTGTTATGTTTCTAGTTAAAAAAAATGCTGTATGTGACCACGATAGCTTATATTGTAAATCATAACAGAAGCGCTATGTTCATTATGCATATTTTTTTAATCGTAAGCATTTGCATCTTAACCTATGTTTATTTAAACTATTTTATATATTTTTACGTCGTTAGTGCTTTTAGCATTCCCCATAAACGTCTCAGATACCCACAGACAAGATATAAGCGGGCACGCTGACGTGGTAAGCCGAGGGGCAAAATGCACTAGCTTTACGCTCGAATTCTCCCGTTTTGATGGTAATGCTCACGTCTCTTTGTGTTCCGAATAAAGTATTCACATAGTCTTCAGGTTAAGTCTTTGCTCCCCGAAGTCTAGAGATGGATTATCATTAAAAATAGAAAGATAAACGATCTAAATCCTCGTCGAAAATGTTCGTAGTCAACTAAAACTGTTGAGTAGTTTGATGGCAGTCAGGTATTTTCGTGTTTTTTTGGAAAATTTTGTTACTTTATTTTTCCATTTGTTATCTATACTAATATGATTGAGCGGAAAAAAATGTTTGGTTGGTTGAACGTGCTTATATCAAAAACTGCTGGTCCGAATTGAAATGTTATATAGTTCATTTATTGAGGAAGACTTTAGGTTATATAACCTCACGCTATGGCCAATAGGAGCGGAGCAGCAACGGAAGTTGTTGCAAAAGCCGGGAATTTATGCGAGTATGACATGCTAGTGGAAAACACACAAACAATACGGGTTAAAATTAATTGACTCCTCTAGACTAAGAGTATAGGGCATTGTCCACCACGCGACCCAAGTGCGGATTGGCAGACTCCACGTAAATATTATTTCTTAGATATGCAGGTTTCCCCACAATGTTTTCCTTCACGTAGACACGTGGTAAGTCATCTTTTAAAATTGCAATTACAAAATTAACAATTTCAGTGGTGCCGGCATCGGGGATCGAACTCAGGGTCGCCTCGAGCAAATAGAATTGAAGGCAACCGCCCGGACGCTGAGCTACCACGGCTATATTTTTTTCTAGTTCTTACTATTAATATGATTTCCCTATTTGCTAATTATTTTATAGCTGCAGCACAGTTAACGGTAGTCCTTGGGGACGCATTCTATGCGTTCTCGCGATTTCATTACGAGACTAAAGTCCGACTACGGAACGAAAAACACCTCGGAGACCCATAGCAAGTGAACTTTAGCAGTTGCACTTATATCTGACAGGTCGTATTTGTGTTAATATAACTAGAATTAAAGGTGCAATATTTTTCATTTATTTTCCGCATTAAATAGGTTATTAAATTAGTCGTCGGGTGTTTCTTATGGATTTTATAAATATTTATGCATTTAAAAGGATCAAAATTGCAGTCGACTTCTAATAAACATAATTAATATACAAAATAGAAACTGTTAATTGTTATTGAAACATATTTATCGTATAGTATGTCGTAACAAGTTGCATCAAGTTCAAACTTTTTGGAAATTAGACATATTGTAGTAACTCCTACAGAAGTTCTTTTCTTTAGGAACACTCGGGTGTCGGAGATATTTGATAGATTCGAAAAATCGATTCATCAAAAACAATTTCTAATGAATTCTACGTCTCAATGACAGATTGTAAAAACGTCATGTAGGTAAAGCAAAATTCATACTATTATTCGACAATGCTCTTAATGAACGTGGCGAAAAAAGGAACTAACGCCGCCATCTTAAGAAACGCCATTTTTGGCAGTTCTCGGAAGTCGTTGTTCTCGTCTGTCTGTGCTCTTTTTTACCAAATTATTGTGATTATAAAATCCGAAAGATGCCAAAATTGTTAAGAAGTGATGTAAAAGAGGTTATATATACTCAAAGTCAAGGATTTTTTTGCTAGAGAAAGATAACTGGTCCTATAATCTCGTTCCAAAAAGTGCAGCGCCCCCGCCCGCGTTCGTTTAAAGCATTGTCATATTGTAAAATTAAATCCATGAAGCGTTATGTCGTAAAAATATGGAAATATTTACTATATTATTTTGATCTTGACGCATTAGACTTTTTGGTACCACTTTTGGGCACTGTCCTTTAATTATAATCACAGAAGGTATTGAATGAGTTTACATAGATATTTAACACATCGGTTAACTGCAAACATATCGTAATACAAAATTATTTTATAGAAAATAATACAGTTAGGTACTGGGCTACCTACTTTAAGCACAGGGCTGCCCAATGGTTGTCAAATGAACATTCAATTGGGTCGCAATAAATCAGGCCTCGGCGACGGTCTGCTACCAAGGTCCCGCGGTGAGGTCTTAAATACACTTGCGACTCCCAGATTGCGAGCCGCTGAATGTTAATTGAAATCTGTTTAATTACGAATAGTACTTATCTCTTACAAATTCTCAGTCTTTTTGCCACAAATCGCTTTAATGATTTGCGATAGTGTTTTAAACTGATGTTTGTGGGTTGTCTTTGAGGTCGATTTATCACCGCGTTTTTAATATGTCCGTACAGGGTGATTAGTAGTCATCTTCAATAAGTATTGAATTAAGACGTTATATGTTGGGCTCATATACAAAGAATAAAAGTATTATTGGAAATAAATATTGATATATCACCGAGTACCTAAACATAATCTATAGTAAAAAAAATATCACGCAATTCATGTCCTAGCGGACACGGCGTGGCCGGAATGGGGCGAGGTCGATGATCTGCGTCGTGCTCAGCTGTGTAAGCACCGCACAGTACCGCCACACTTCATTTATTTATTGCTAAATTGGGGCTAATATGAATGCAATCGAGTACTGAGTTCTGTCCTTTAATATCGTAGGTGGAACAGGGTGAATAGTGAGTCATTCAACCTGTATTTACAATATATATATGATAATGTTATTTGACATTCATTTACAAAAAACCTAAATACATAATCGGCGTTTCATAAAAGTACGTATGAAATAATACCACTGTGCCATCCTAAATGAGTTTGCCCTGGCAAACTTCAATCACAATTTTTCCATTACGTTGTTAAAACGACTTTATGTGTTGCCTATATGATTGATTTTGCAAAATTAAATATTAATATTACATGAGGTGCCACAGCGGCTGATATCGGGCCTTTTTAAGTAATTTTAGTAAATGTGACGTTTGTTCATTTGCGTTATAAAGAAAAATCATTGCTATATGCGCTAACGGCAAGGTTAACTTGTTGATTCTTATTAATAAAATGGTATTTCTAAAGCAAATTATATAAAAATAATATCTTTGTGCTTTTATATATTATACATGCATATGAATGTATGTATGATATATATAAATATCTTCCTGGAAGGAAGATATACAAATATCTTCCTCTAAAAACTCTTAGTGCCAGATCATGTTCCTCCGTTAGCGCAATTTTCGTATAAGTAATTTGGTATCTGATGGCAATATTGATTACCTCTGAGGATTGTTCGTATAAGTCTAACTCCTTATAGACGCCACCTATTAACAAGTTAACTTTAACCGACTGCGAGTCAAAATGGAAGTTAACGATTGCAATGCCGACCACGCGCTGCACCCGTTCATTACACCATTTAACGGCTTGCACTCAAGGATTTCATTATATCACTAAGCCCCGGTTCTGCCGTAACGATTTGGCTTTACAGCCGCAAAGTTTACGGTGCCTAGTGCTAAAATCATGACAGGTAATATAATTTTTTTTGAGTCAACTTAAGTCGGTCAACAGAGAAAAAAAATAATTTTAGTTTACTGTTATTTTTTTGTAAAACTATTAAAAAGCGAACTCGCCTTTCTCCATATTAAACTAATATTAATAGGAATAAATTAAATTAGTGAATCAATATTAAAAAAATGTGTTAACAATTGTCGTCCAGTACAAATTTAAAAATAGACATTTGAATGGCTTTTCGATGGATTTTATTAAATGGATTTAAACAATCGGAATTTGAAGACATTTTGATCTATACGGTAGATGTCAAGTAAAAAAAACTGATTCTAGTTCCATATTAGCACATTGCACATACCTGCTGCACAGTTTGTTCATCGTACAATGCGACCATCCAACCAAATACTATCGCTACCACTTCGATGGTTTTCCACTACAGTGCCCATTTTCTGCCACGCACGCCACTCTTGTGGGATCAATTGTCACTAGCGGAATTTCGGATCGATACGATTTAGAGACCTTCAAGAAAAGAGCTTACCCTACCTTAAAGACCGGCAGCATTCTTGTTACTCCTCTGGTGCTGCGGGGCAGTCCATGGGCGGTGGAGATCGCAAACCATCAGTTGACCCGAGTGCACGCTTGCCTCCTTCTACATAAAAACCGTGAATATTTATAAAGTCTGTTGTATGAACAATTTTCAAAATTCTTCCTCCCTCCGCAATTATAGATTGCACTTGAAATTACGTGCTTATTGTTAGGATTCTGCATTTCATTTAGGGTAGATAGACTAAATGTATAAAACACCAATTGTGTTAGCAACCAGACTAAGTCACAAAATCTTAGATTGATACGAAATATGCAATTAGAGAGAGTAAATAGCAGTCGTAGATACACATGGAGGAAGATTAGAAAAAGACGTCTTTCTGTAGGGGTGAGCAGACGGGGTGATATTTGCTCGGAAGCCAATAACGGACGGTGTCGCCGGAGACATTTGACTATGCAAACGAGGCCCCGAGAACCCCTGGCAGACGGAAGAATTCTCAATCGAATTCCAATCGTCATTATGGCGATTGTTTTAGAGTACGTTGTGTATGGTTGGGATATTATCACGTTTTGAATGATGCGTATTATTGACTCTAGCCGTAGCCAAGTGGTATGGGCCCTTGCTTTGTAAAGCGGAGGTCGTGTGTTCGAATCCCATGGGGGAACAATAACTTTGCGTTGTTGCTTCTTGGTTGGATTAGGGTAAGTAAAAAATACATGATCCACGCGTCGGATCGGCATGTAAAAAGTCAGCCCTGCGCCTGATCTCTCTCCGGTTGTATCTGATATCTGTCCCATCGGGCTTTGAGAGTGCACTTGTACACTTATAATATCTTCTGCGCAGTTGGCTGATCTCTGCGTAAATTGGCCGCCGTGACTTAAATTCGGCCAGGAGGATTTTATTTATTTTATTATTTTTAATTATCCAGCGGTTTCGCTCGCGTAACTATTCTGTTTTTGCTTAATTTTTCGTTCACGCTTCGCTCCTATTGGTCATAGCGTGACGTTATGTAACCTATAGCCTTCCTCGATAAATGTAATATATCCAACACTGTTTTCTTCAATTCAAATGGTTTATATTAGCGCGTTCAACCAAACAAACAAACTCTTTGGGTTTTATAATATTAAATATATACCGTTAGTAATTATAATATTAATAAGGTGGCCTACTATTTCACTATAGTGATGTTTGGCCACTAGCAGTTTAACTGTTAGGTAAACGTGTTAAGTAAGTTAAGTTCCCAAATATGTGAATAAAAATGTTTAGCAAACTATAGGATGGAAAATATAATAAACAACATTTTAAAGAGCTGTTACAGATTAACAAGGCGCATTTAAAATGATAGACAGATATTAGGGCTTGCTCCAGGTTGTTTTGTGGCGTTGAAGGTTACATTTTTATCAATTACCACTTTTATGAGTACAATGTAATCACCGTGTAACGTCACTCGATTTAACGACGAACTCCCTAAAGCATCGACATTACATGGCTTTGACTGGTTTAGCTTGCCTTCGATACAATGATACGCTATTTCCATTTAACGACAACTCTATAACGTCATAAAATGTTCAATCCCTTTAGTGTCGTTATATAGGGTTAAAACTGTATTTGTAAATATTTTTATGAAAATCTTCTCCTCGGTGGTTTTCCGCAAGTTATAAACCGATTTTCAACATTCTTTTTTTTATCTGAAGGGATATAGTTACGAGGTGGACCCATATTTAATGAAAATCGGTCCAACAATTTCTTTTTTTTAAACAAAATAACTGTTCTACGACGTTCGAAGTTGGTTTCGCTATATTCTTTGTAAATATTTATGTTTGCCCTCAATGTGTTTAATCTGTTCATAGCAAAACTAGAATAGTCAGATTTTAAATCGCAGATACAACGCGCTGCAAAGTTTTAAACGCGCGAGAAAATTAAATAAACTATAATCCCTGTTTCGAAACCGCAGTTTTTCAAACGAAATTCGCGAACTAGCGCAATTTAAATTCATTTTTCTGACAAAACTACGTTAGGGACGCGAACGTATTAAGCTCCCTTTTTCAGCTTCGTTTACACTTTTCTCACTGCGATTCGTATGCGATATCAATTTTACGAATATTTCAAAGGGTAATATGTAGTTGTTATTAATTAAATTTTGGAGTATCATCGACGTAATCGAAACGATCGTTGCGAGCGATTTCGATGTAATTTGGTTTTAATTGAATGCGGTCGTCGCTAGCAGTTTAGTAGTGTTTTGGAGTACATTATTTAGATTGAATTTATACCGAATGAGATCGAAGTATGAATTTGTTCGCTTTCGATACAAATGAAGATGAAATCGGTGTAGAATAGAATAAAATTTGTTGTCCGATAGATTATGGAGATGGTAAAGCTGATCTTCCTTACAGCTTTCTCCGGTATTTGGAAAACTCTACGTAGCAGGAAACTTTTTTTTGTTGTAACACCTGCCACACAAGCTTACCATTATATGGGTTGACTGGCAGCGAATGCCTACAGGCATTAAGTCCGCCCTTTGTGGCTCTGTAATTTACAGATGTACAATAAAGGCTGAATAAATAAATTATTACTTTTTAGGATGCTCTTCTATCTTCTTCATCATTCTCTTATTAGTTGAAATTCCGTTTTCGATTAAATGACATGCATTATGGGATTGCTACCTACCCGGAATAAGAATTTGTATGTACTAAAGATATTTGTTTGCGATCTAGGTGTTTCTAAATGTAAAACATCCTTGCCTTTTTTATGGTCAAGACGAGCAGACGGTTCACTTGATGGTAAGCGATCCCGTCGTTTATGGACAAACGCAACATCCGGAGAGTTGCGAGTGCGTTGTTAACCAGGGAGATTGGATAGAATAGGTTTATTGGATAGGATGGAGTCGGGATTAAAGATTTGGAGGGGATAGGAACAGGAAAAGCAAAGTGTAGATATAGCCACCAGGCTTCCAAAAGTCATGCATACTTTATTTTATGTCTTAGTAAAGGGCGGTGGTACTTCCCTGCACGAGCATGGCTGAAAAAGTGTAGCAAAAGCTGTAAAAAGATGTTATGCTCTGTTACCTCTTACAATACAGCGATTCAGTCTGAGCTATATTTTTTTTAGGAAATAATGGCAAAGTTCTGAAGACGTGACCGCGGGGACAGATTGATCCTATCACATGAATCGGCAGCCGTGCGGGGTAGGCAGAAGCCCAGCGGCGGTCATGCGTCAAGCGGTATCAGCCGGACGGCGTATGCTAATGCCACTTCCTGGCCAGCCCCCGTAAATCCACCGGCCGCTGAAAAATTACCATCCGCCCCGCGGAAACGCTAACTCAGTCACCTGATATGCGATAATTGCACTTTTTAGCATCGTGTCCGGTAGTGGCGTTCGATTTAGTGTTGGAGCAATTGTGAACCTTACGACTATGTAGTAGATTTTTTTTAATGAAAACGAAGACAAACGAGCAGACGGTTCAGCTGACGGTAAGCGATCCCGTCGCCCATAGACACACGCAACATTCGGAGAGTCGCGAGTGCATTGTCAACCTGGGAAATTCGATAAAATAGATGTTTTTGATAAGATAGGTCAGGATTTAGGATTTGGAGGGGATAAGAGTGGGAAAAGATCAGGGTAGGCATGGCCATCCAGTATCCCATACATTATGTTATGCGGACTTTATAAAGGTGTAGCTTATAATGTATTTAACACTAAAATTGTATATTTTTTGAGGAAAACTATATGGTATGTTATTACTGAGTATTGAAGACACACACCCGTTTTATGCAGCGGTTGAGTATAATGTCGTACGTTTTTAAATATAAAAGCGAAGTTGTTGCGCTTAATTGATTTATACAGAACTTACCAGATATTCTACAGCTTTCTACCTTTTAGAAAAAAACTTTTCTTTGAGGATATAGGTGACAAACTATAAGCGCAGGATGCAACAAGATGTTAAAACAAGGTTTCTAATCGAACCAAAAACAAAATGTTTATAACAAGAGCTTCTCAATACAACTCTATTCTTTCTTTCTCTAATGACATTTCACGTAATTTTGGTAAACTCCTGTCCTTGTATTCGTTTTGAATTTGTTTTTATTTAGCGGTTTAACTTGTTAAGAGATCGCGTCTCCCCTATTACTATAAGAATTTATTCATGTTCCATCATTGCTTTGTTGGCTCTCGGAACGAATCTCCGCATATCGTTTTACGTTCGGATCAGAACGCAGTAAAATTTTACGCTTCCTATAACATCGACTCGTGGCTTTGCTTGCTTGATAACTTGAATGTAACCGATTCATAAAGTATAGCGTTTAGGCGTTTCTGTAGTTTTATTATTTAAAACATAAATTAAGTTCACTAGCATGTATTATAAGCAGGAATTTTGTTTTAAACGCTTTCTGTTTAGTTTAACATCACATCGTTGTTTCGACTTCGTGCTTTAATAGTTGCAAAAACTTATACAGCGTAATTATTAATACCAAATGATAGAGGTGTTTTGTCAAAACTTATTAACTTAACTATACTCGTAAAAGGATTGCCAGATCTAAACAAAATTATGTTACATTTGTTTTGATTTAATTATATGTACTATGATCCTCTGATTTCAGAGTGGGATCTATCCTT
>JAOCPS010747467.1:0-19519 GCA_025505425.1 Graphium colonna | reverse complement strand
TACAACATGTCAGTTACGCGTTGGTACTTTAAGTTAAAAGTTTCGATAGGCAGCACGATTTCATGGACACGAAAACACCTTTTTATGGAACGGAAGACAAACGAGCAGACGATTCACCTGATGGAAAGCGATCCTGTCTATAGACATACGCAAGATCCGGAGAGTCGCGAGTGCGTTGTCAACCTAAGAAATTGGATAGAATAGGTTTATTGGATAGGATGGGATAAAGGATAAAGAGGGGAAAAGAGTGGGAAAAAGAAAAGGATAGGACATGGCCAGCCGGCATACCCAGAATTCACGCATACTTTATTTTATGCCGGCTTTATAAAGGGCGGTGGTGCTTTCCCCTGGAGAGCGCGGCCGTAGAAGGCAGCAAAAGCTGTGAAAAAGCGTTATGCTATATAAGTAGTTCAACACTTGCCGAGTTATATCAAGCAACGATCAATATTAAGCGTTGCCTTGGTACCTTTTATAGCTGTAAATAAGCGAGTATAAAAATGTATTTATTCAAAGAAAAAGGTTTACTACATTTAAAAAAAAAGCGGATAGCTGTGATATTAATCTTAACTGCCGCCTATTGTTGACAGTGTTGCTAGTAATTTATTTACCTTTTATACAATAATTTATTTGGTTGGTTTTATGTTATAACCTTTTAGGTAAAAACAGTTTAAAATAGAAGAGGGAATAGATGATAAAATAACTTAAAAAAAGAAGCTAGCCCATATCAGTAATTTAGTCAATAACTCCTTCGGAATTCGCAGTTGGTCAATACATACAATTACAGTTATAAAATAATAAAACAATAATTAATGGTTAAAAACTTTACTGCCACCAAATATAATTTTGTTACAAAACAGTCAGTATATATTTTGAATGTTATTTTTTTTAATATAAAAATAATTTTACCTGGAAACGATAAGCATCTACTTTTAATATTTTTCTTTACTTGAAAAACTTTTCGATTTTTTTTCTAGTATTGTCAATAACCATGATGATATTTAATACTTTGTTTAATGTTTTACAATTTTTATGGCTGAGGTGAAACTGATTTCTTGTATTAGTAACAGAGTCAATCATGAAGTCATAGTTTCAAATCCCGTAAGGAACAATGACTCAATGTTGTAGTTTCCTAATTGTGTTAAGGCCTATTACCTAATAAACCGAAAATTGAGATCATATGTGCATAAGTGTAAAGCGTTAAGTCTTTGGAAGCAGCGTCACAGGTTGTGGGTTCGATTCCCATACGGATCAATTATTTATATGGCCTACAAATAATTGTTTCTGATATGGGTTTTTGTCTTTGTGCAATTTATGTATGTAAGAGGCACTTGTTACAATACGACGAGATGTAAATCCTATAATAAGGGCAGCGTTTGAAAAAAATAAAAAGAAAAAACTGTCAACATTTGTGCACTGAAATATATAATGTGCTCTCGGTTGATCTTCAAACAGATTGGTCGCAGCAAACGGAGTTCAATTAAGTCGTGGAAACCGCCTTAGGTTGGTTGGTGATATCTTCTAGATAAATATTCAAAAACACATAATTCAGACATTAAGTTACACGAAATTAAAAAGAATAAGGTATCTTTAAAGTAGATAAAATGAAAACCAACTTACCCTCTTCACTGAATGTCACTTCTGCCCTTCACGATGTTTTTGTTATATCATTGAACACAACGCAAAGATCATTAAAGAACCTGTTGTGTCTCACTGCAGGTCACAGCCTTACTTTCGAAATATAAGCTATCCAAAATTTACTTTACTAATTATACAGTAATATAACAAACGCCGATATAATCTTGCTAAATATCTACTTTTATAATATCTAGGCGTCTGTTAATATTTTTTCTTATCTTACAATATACAAACAAGTAAACAATAGTAATGTATGCCACATTACTATTTTTACTTGTTTGTATATTTAATTTTTTTATTATACTTTATTGCTTCCCTTAAATTAGAAATACAATCGGCGCACTTAATACCATTTAAGCATTATTTACCAGTCAACTATGCTTGCATTTGAATATCAGGGACAGTTTTATCAAAGCTTAAATACGATTTTTAATAGCATGAACTTTGAAATTAATTATGACTATTTCCCATAAAAAACTTTTTATGAAGCTAAAAACAATCCATGCGTTATTTTATAAGTATTGTTTTTTGAATGTTCTTAACCGATTTCAAAAAGCAGAAGGGTTCTCAATTTGGATTTTTGTATTTTTTTGGTATGTTTTCGCGTATCTCTCTGTTATTTATAAACTGATTTAAAAAAAAAATCTTTTTTTATTTGATATAGTATTTTTCCGAAATGGTCCTATAAAGTTTTTTGATAAATCGATTTAGTGGTTTGGTTTTTAAATCAAATAATAAAATTTAAGAATTTTCTCTCGTATCTCCACTTATAAATTGATATTAAAAATGCATTTTTTATCTTCCAAATGGTCCCGCAAATTTTTTTATAAAAATCAGATCAGTAGTTTGCTTTTAAAATGAAAAACTGAGAAGATACATGTTTTGAAAGTACACTTTTAAGGCGTTTAAATACTGTTTTTGTACTTCTCTCTGAAAATAAACTTATTCATTTTGCGTGTCACTCAAGGTTTTCCGAAACTTATTGTACAATTTTAATGCTGACCTAGCATAACTTCCTTAATATCGTACACGCTATTACACAACAGTTAGATTGACCAACAAGAACATATTAAGCAGTCGACGGAGAACGTGCAACTTTCCTTGTCAACAGTTCCCAGTCCAATATTTGCTGCTGAACGCGATAGTGCACCATTCACCGAGTATCCAAATTACTGCTTGCGCAAAACTCGTAGATGTTGTGAACGAATTACTCTCGATTCGAAACTTTTGGTAGAATTAAGACCGTTCTTTTAGTTGAGTACAAACAGTCGTGTGCATATCGTGTGTTATGTAAGCGTTGCAAAACGTGTTTAAGTTGAATATTTATTAGTAACGAACATGGTGTCAGAGGGTATGTTGTGAAACTGAAGAATAAGGCTGGTACATTGTAGCGAATGTCTCTAGTTCTATTGTTAACTTGACATTGTTCGGAATGGAGCTCGGTCGTATTTTGACTTTCGCGTTTCTGGCCTTAATGATATTAAATTTGAACTGTGTGATCGCTCAGCAAACGAACTTCGAGTTGCCTGTGCAGTTAGTCGGTTTTCCAGCTATTGTAGGGACCGTCCGATTTACAAACTTTCTGAAGAAACTTGCATATTCTTTAAGCCCCGGTGAGTACTGAGTAATACTTACTTTTAAAAATGCTACAAATTTGTGGCTTTAAATCAAATCATTTCATTTTATTTCTGTGACAAATGGCGTAAACATCGATAAGTGTAACATGCCCGATTTAACATAACTGTACTGCATATGAGCTGACAGCAAAACCATTTATTACAATGCTTTCATGAAACTATGATATTATTGCTTTTCATGTATTATGGCAATAAATATAAACTTTCGTTATATATTTTTTTTAATTTTCAATATAGTGTTTGTATTAGTTTTGCATATGTTTCTTATACATCTTCCTCTTCCTTCATCGCATAAAGCCCAGTTCTATCTGGGGTCGGGTCTTCTTGTGCAGCAACGCCAAGAAGCTGTGTCCTCGGTGTTCGTAGAGCTATATAGCTCTATATGGCGTATATAAACAATGTTACTTATATGTGCCATTTAAAAAAAATGTGCTAAATTGTCATTGGATCGATTTCTAGAAATGTCACAAGGGCTTTAGTGCTATAATAACAAACATCTGGGTTCTATGTGTGCTTTATTCGGATAAATGGTATGATAATCGTACGAATGTTGTATTTGTAATTAAAAATTGTCACCAGAGGCGTTAAAAAAAACTATCGCCTTTTATGACAACACAACAATAAATGACCACCTTGACAATCATAAATTAAAAAAAAATAATAGTAATTAGATACGGATTTGGCATACATTTTAAAGTTAAAATGAAAATGTGTCTATTATGGCATTGCGAACGCCTTTTAGATTCAGACGATAGACTCTAGCATGAAGAAATTGGGTAAAGTGAAATACATTATAGTATTTTGTAATTAATTTAATAAGTGTCTTGTATTAAAACTTTGAATGGATTGTTATTATGGTCGTATTGAATTACTCACCATGTATACAATTTTTCACTGGATAGACACATTTTAGTTCTGTACCATAAAGAAACATTTCTGGTTTCGGTAATTATGATTTTTAAGGAGATGTCTTAATTGTTTATTACAAACCATGGCCCAGGACTGAATATAATATATAAATCGAAAATCAAAATGGATTGGCACAAACCATTACGATGAAAATCTTCACATATTTATATCGACATCGACAGTTAAGTTATTTATTTTATGTGTTATATTTTTACACACGTTTTTTTTTTACCTTTCTCTTAATTAGTCTAATGTTGTAGTAGTCAAGGAAATATGAAAATTGCCTCAATATCTCAGACTCTCTCTACAGCCTTTGCCCAACCTTGAGACATTCCTTTATTATTCTCTTAAAGAGCTAACTGCGAACTTAAAGACAGCCGCATAACACATATTACAAGCTCAAAGACTTACTCTTATTTGCTATAAAGTAAAACTTAATTATATATTTTTTTGAACTAGTTTTTGGACATAAGTTGATTTAACCCTCGTTAAGTACTGACTTCATTTAAATTGCATTACATTATCTATATGAGCAGTGACAATGTCCTTCATATACACATTTTTATCGATAAACTTCTTTAACGCATTTAGAACTACCTACGTAAAAGAATGCAGAGATAACATAATAACGATAATAAATGATAAGAAAATAACTAAAAAGGTTTTTGAATCGCTTACGATGTTTACAATTTTTGTTTTAAAATATTGTATTTTTAATGACAAATTATAATTTCTTATCGCTTATATTGCTTTTTTCATAAACCAGATGATGGGCAAAAATACAATATTAGTGTTTATAGCTTTTTATATATATCACAGATATCACTTAACATCAGGGGAATCATGTAATGTTTGGCTATATGTTCTTTAAATCAGGCTAGTACTTTGATAACATAACAGTTAAAATTCTTTTACTATCATTATATGGATACAATCATTTAACATATGAAACACCAATAGCTCAAATTGTTTATTACGACATTATCAAAAGCCACAAATCTTTTTCGTAGGAAATGAAAATATGTCAGTGAAATGAACGTGAATATTAAATTGGCATGATAAATTGCAAAATGCGCTGGTTGGACAGCACCCGACGATAAGCTGAAAATTAATAGTTAAGCTCAAAACATATTGACAACTAGCCTTCAATTAAGGTTACGTCAAAGCTTTTTTTTATATAAATTTTCTGTATTGTTATATTACTCAGTTACTTTTTATTATTTTTATTATATAGCCGAAAATCACAAACAACCTGGTTGTTAATATCCTGATATTTAATTTGTTTCCTGGTGGTAATGAAAATTCACGTAGTACCATTGAAAAATATTGTTTTTTGTATTTTATGTCATTTCTTATTTTAATGTTTATGAACAATGTCCAGTATCGTAGCTTATTTCAAAATAACCTAATTACTAAATATTTATGAGCACTATAAAGAGAATATACGTTTATATGGCAGAACAAAATGTGTATACGAAATATTTTTTTTCTATGAAAATGACGATGATGCATTTGTTTTGATGATGTAAATTTTGCTAGTATGAAAACTTTTTATATGGTTCCACTATTATCTAAAAATAATTTAACGTTAAAATCTTTTCATCACCCATAATTAGATACAAGCCTACGAGACCATTCTATATAATAATTGAAGACAATAAAACGATAGGATCTTGGTGAAGCAGGAAATACTGAAGGATTTATTTTTCTCTTTTCAGCGACGTATCGGTCAAGAAGTCGCCGAGAGCTGGCATATGCAGCTCAGTCTGTCGATCCGTTCGACGCGCAGGAGGTCGAGAAGTACATCGTGGCCGAGTTCGGGCACAAGGCCTGCGTGTTCGAGCGGATATGCGCGCATTATGCCACTCAAGCTCGAACCCAGCCTAGGCAACAGTTGGACTGGTCAGATGTATTTAGGTAAGCATAAGGCTTAAGCTGGTAGAACCCAAGCTATTACTACGTATTTAGGATCCTATGATGAAGCTCTACATTTATTTAAAGCCTTGCCCTGTCAAAATAGAAGAAAAAATATTTTTCGCTAAATTTTTTTAACCTTCTAAAGTTTGTTATGCAAACTCAAAACCAGCCAAGGCAACTGGACTGGTAGATATATTAAGGTAAGTGTAAGACTTCAGCTGATAGAGACTGAGAGATTACCACGAGTTTAGATGATATGATGAAGCTCTACATTTATCTACTGAGAGACTTACCGTGCCAAATTAGACCAAAGAAGTATTTTTTTATTTTGTTTAAATAGTAAAGTTTGTTAGGTAAAATCAAACGCAAGCTCAAATCCCACCAAAGCATAAGCTGGACTGGAAGTATTAAGGTAAACGTAAGACTTCAGATGGTGGAAACTTAGACCACGAGTTCGGGATTTCGTAATGTAGCTCTACATAGTATTTTTAGCTAAAGCCTAATAAGATATTTTTTAAAGCTTTTATTACTCTTACAATGTTTGTTAATCAAAAAGCAAAATCAAACGCAAGCTTGATCACAAACATGGCAACAGCTTGCTTGTTCGGATGTGAATAGATAAACCTAAGACTTCAGCTGTTGGAAACTTAGACTTTCCACTAGTTTGTATTCCTATGAGGAAGCTCTATATATTACTTTTAGCTATTGATAACTTAACCTTATCAAACAATAAAGAAAAATCATTCTTATGAACATATTTTCATGAATTGAAAATGTTCATTCACTTATTCAGGAAATTGTTTTTCAATGAATGGTAATTAAGGGCTCCAAACAGCTTAGCTTAATTTTGTATACGCTTTTAGTTTGGATGACACCACAGGGTTAGCTAAGTGACGTCATTCTAAATTCAATATGGCGGATTCCTAAAATTGTTTTGTAATTTTTGGACTCTCGTGATACGAATGTCAATGTTTGCCGAGGTAAATGCGAAAAACAATTAACAATCACTTTTAATAAAATTTCATTTAAAATTGTTTTAAAACTTCATTAAACCTCAACTCTTCGAGCATGGATAAGATTTCGTAATAGAAATCGGGTTAGTACAAATGCTGCATAATATTCAAAATTTTGGGCGATAAAAATTAAAAGTAAACCGTTACAAAATCCATAAAGTAGTTTAATTGAAAATGTGGAATCTTTGCGTAAGATTCGAAAATAATATATTTTAGTATGATCAAGTTCGATTTATTTCACGATTGTATAAAATAGCTTCTTCATACTGCATGAAATTATTTTTATCCAAACTCCCTCTCATATATATGGTATTCACGTAACGTAAGGAGGAAGCGTCAACTTCGACCCTTCGGCGTCCTTGACACCGCTATTTCGTTTTCTATTTCCAAAATTAGGAGGTCCAATGCCAGTCGTGAGTGGAATCCGTTGCGTAAGCGACTGCCGGACCGCAAGTGGGGCGAAGCGACGTAATGCAATACGCAATCGAGTAGGTCAGTGGACAGTCACGTACACAGTCCATTCAGTGACATTAATGTTTGTTTGTCATCGTCACAAAATTGACAGAATTGTTTATGATTTAAAGCAATGATGTACAAAGAACCTTATGATGGTTACTGACGGGACGTCCATATGGATGTAGTGACGGAAAATTGTGCGCGAACTATTCAAAATACGACTCTAAGACCCCCCGCACACCTCAGGAAGTCGGCCGAGACATCACGTCAGTGACCACCATTACATGATTCTTCCCTTTTGGATATTGCATTTTCAAAACAACTTTATGTCCTGTACGTAAGATTGAATTTACAAAATAAAAAATGTCATACATACATTTGACACGTACAATTAAGGACGATTTTTGATATAATAATGTTTCTTTAGTTCGAGACATTAGGGCTTTTTTTTCATATCAACGTTTAAAGTAGTATTTTAGTATGAGTTAGATAGTGCACTCATAACCTTGAAAAAGTTAATATAGATATTATACAAAGCTGAAAAATGTTTTTGTTTGTATGTTTACATGGGAATCACTGGAACTGCAGATTAAGATACAACAATATTAAGTATTCCATAGCTCGATTGAGGAAAATACTTTAGACTATCTAGTATATCGCTTTAATATATGTTTTATGATCAGACCGTAAAATCCTAATCAGGACGTGCATCCCAGAAGAGATACTTTAAATAAATAAAATTGAGCTGTATACATGCTTGTACACACAAATGTGA
Source organism: Graphium colonna (assembly GCA_025505425.1). Taxonomy (NCBI): domain Eukaryota; kingdom Metazoa; phylum Arthropoda; class Insecta; order Lepidoptera; family Papilionidae; genus Graphium; species Graphium colonna. The sequence continues at coordinate 11,177 of JAOCPS010747467.1, read as the reverse complement.
TCACTTCGACGTCTAAGTGTGCACTAGGTTACCGTTGCATTGCGTTCAACGTCCGAGGTGAGCAGCTATGATGTAATACAACGCGGACTTTCACTCCTCTCATGGCTTTACCCCAAATTGGACCTTATCGCTTTAGAATTGGGTAAAAATTAAAAATGGCTCACCTTGTTGCCAAGATTTGAATATTTTTTATGAAATAATCCAGATAAAGTGTCATTGCGGCATCGGTAAATGCGATTTCGCATGCGATTGTTGATGTCGCACAACGGTTTCGCTTGCGGTTTACGGTATACCATCAACTTTAATCGTTTATTAACAAACACACATAAAGTGCTAATTATAATAAATGATGACTGATTGGCGCAGTTTCCAAGACATTGGCTGAGGCGTCGCAGGTCGTAGGTTCGATTCTCACACGGAGCAAATATTTGTTCGACCTACAAATAGTTCGGATCTTGGTGTTTGTTTTTGTGCGATTTTTGTTTGTGAAACGCCCTACAAGGGCCCTTGTAACACAAGACTTTGATTTTATAATAAGGTCAGCGTTAAAAAAGAATGATATTGAGACCAGTTCTCTACCAGTATTAAATTTGATACAACTAATATTAAACAATTCTCCCGTAGAGACAAAACATAACATATATATGGGATGAATTAAACAGCGCCATTGGGAATAACCGGGATATCGAATAATATGATATAATAACATTATTAAAATAGTTTAGATTTACAATTAAATAAATACATATTTAATATATAACAGATTTTTTTTTATTTGTAAGGTATATATTAATAAGCAAATTTGAGTAAGATATAAAAATTATTCGATATTTGGACGTGACAGTGTTATTTTATAATTAATATTTTTTTATAATTCTAATATTTTAATACCGAAATTGACAATTTCGTATGATGATTAAAATTTTTCAACATGTTTCTTTTTATAAATAATTAATAATATCATTAACAAATATATTTTGTGCATAATAGAAGTAAATATTTAAATATTTGCATGCGAATAGGACGAATTATGCCTATTACACTTACAGATAAAGATGATTTCGTTTTGACTTGATCATAATTCATAGGGACAGGACAGCGTGTACCTAATTCAGTTAATACTTTATAAAATAAAGCAGACTAGAACGTTGGTATTGTGGTTGTACATTTATTGTATTTATATGGGTTAGACATGAAAAAACTGTATAGATTTTCTTAGAACTTCTAAGAAAAGAAAATATGTAAATATTTCGTACTATGTTGATGTTTTCTTATCACGGACCCGTATTCGACTTAAGTAATCCGAAAGTGAAATAGATCGATAGATAATTTATAATATTGACTTTCATTTAATTTCATCTGTCCCGTTGTCAAATAATCAAAGTAACAGCCTTTGTTATATTGTCCCACTGCTGGGCAAAGGCCTCCTCTAGACAGAAGTTATAGGGTCGAGAGTATTATAGGGTATAGTATACCACGCAGCCCAAGTGCAAATTGGTGACACAACATTCACATATCTCAGAAATGTTATTTAATAAATATGCAAGTTTCCTCACGATGTTTTCCTTCACTGCAGAGCACTTGGTAAGTCAGCACTTAAAATTGAAGACAAGCGCCAAGACACTCACCTACCACGGCTCTTATCTGTAATCAAATGCAAGTTAAATTTGACCTACTTTCAGCTTTTCGATTAAGCTGAAATATTTCCACGCATACGTAAATCGCGTTATGATGACTTAAAGCTGGTTTGATGATGCAATTGGAAGGTGGCCGTGGGAACTCTCTACACTAAACGACGGCAACCCAATTTGATTCGTCTTAAAGAACGCTCGTCTATGAAAGTTAAAAAATATAGTTTTTATTTAAATTTATTTGTTCTGTTTACAGACAATATAAGCGTTCACAAGATCAAGCTAAAGAGCTGTACCTGCTAAGTGTGTTCCTGGGAGACATCGTTGGCTCACCACAACTATGCCATCAACTGGGAAAGCGGAGACCGTGTCAGGAAAAATTGCTAGAGGGTGCTTCATAATCCGCATATTACTACCAAAATTATGTTAACTATTAGTTACTTTGTCTAAACAGGTAACATTAAGGGAATTTTGGTATTTGATCGTAAAATTGGGGTTGTGGTAAACCAGAAAAGTCTGAATTGTGAGATGGTTATGTTCAATACAAATTTCTAAGTATTCATAAGAATTTCCGTGATTTCTTTATGACACGATTAAAGTTTCTTGGGCATAAGAAATTTTACTAAAAAAATTACAAATGTAACGTAAGATGAGAGGTTCAAGCAAGTTCATACAATGAAGGTAACTTTTTCAACATTTAAATAAATTATCATTATATCACTCAACTACAATGATGATTTTTACTTGGAAGTTTTAATCGATAGAAAAATTTTTATCATAATTTCTTGCAAAAGTGTTGTTTTCGAAAAAAAAATATAGTTCGTAATTTTTATTAAATGCCACCATAACTGTCACCCTATTGCTACATTTGTACGAGTAAAGAATTCTTATCGCATTAAAATTTTACCGGATTAAACGCATGCCCAGATTTTGAAAAAAAAACAAGATTTATGTGCTAAAATAAAAAAAAGTGTAACCAACCCCGTAATGAAAGTCGATCACTACGCGATCGCTTACTATTAATATTTTTTTTGTATTTATGTTCTATTTTACTTTACTATTAATATTTTTTTTGTATTTATGTACTATTTTTTTGCTACAAAATCACTTCATTTATTTACTTTACACTCTTTGGGTCAGATTTATTAATTGCACATATTTAACACATAAGGAACTCAGACCTGTTTGCGATCGCACATCGGACGCTGCATAGAAATTACAAAAGATATTTTTTTTACTCAGAAACTAATCAGTTGCAAAAATTTACACTTTTCTTGTCAATTCCATTTGTTGTCCAAATCATTATGTATCGATTAAAGTTATTTTCGAGTAAAAACTTTCGTCGTAGTTAAGTGATAAAATTACCAAATAAATATAATAAATAATCGATAAAATTACTAAATTTATAAAAAAACTCTCATATTGTCATTGGCGCAAGATCAAAAATACTGTCATTGTTTGTGTTTTCTGAGTGTATGTCGAACTTCTTTTCCGGTAGAATTCAGGAGGCGACATAATAATAAAATATTTTTTTTTATTTTTATTTAATCGCAATACTTTTGAGAGAACGTATTATTTAAAAAAGATTAGTATAAATGAAAAAATATAAAAATCAACCACATCAAAATGCAGTGATGTATGTAGTTACCATTTTAAATAAATAATAATCATCTGAGTATTGTATAATTATATTGTGTTTTAGTTGAAAGTTTAGTGCTATAGATTAATTAGATTAAATAGATTGTTACCATTTATGTTATCTTATGGCAAAGGTGTACAAAAAAATTGTAAGTTAAGAATTTTTAATAATAAGTAGGAAAATATATTTTTTCATTTAAAAAGTCTTAGGAGGCATGTAAAGTACGCAGATATAAAAAAAAATTATACTCAGTATTTTATAATTTGATTACCAATGAATATAAAAAATTAAAGAATATAGACTTTTTTTAAGATCTTTTTAAGACAGAAAATTTGTTTTATTAGCGTTGTATTTGAAATTTAAAAAATATAATATACTTTGTATTATTTCACCTTTTAGTTATAATATAAGAATCTTCTGTGAATTCTTCCATTTAAATGCCACAATAATAATTTTCACAGGTTTTCTGCCCTTTTAATGTTACGTTTATATTGGTTTGTGTTTTTGCACTAAAAACAAGAGTTATTGTGAGTTTGGAGGTTTGTAAGAAATAAAAACATATTAAATATCTTTCAAGAAACTGTTTTCATTTCCAATTCCATTTAAGCTGTTAAATAATTTATAAACGAAATTAGTCAACTTTTTATTTAATTACGGCCAGGGATGAACCACTGCAGCAAACAAAAAACAATATAGAAATAATTATGCCCACCTTATGCGGCTTGATGCCTTTTTGCTCCCATTTCTTTTCCCTTCCAAATATTACATAGTTTCTTTCTTGGTCCCGAACAATTCTCAGAACAAAGAAATCTTCCCATTTCTTCTACAGCTACAATTGTGTACGAAACCAAAATAAATTTAAAAAAAAATCAGTTATATTATCTCTTTTCTGGAGAATTTACTCGTAGTAAAAAAACATTGCTCAAAACTGGTCTTAGTCTCGTGCATCAAGATCATAAATATATATTAATTAATTCCTAAATTTCTTACGACATTATGGTTCACGAATTTAATTTTTGAACAGGGAATATAATTTAAAGTATAAACATATGAATACTGTTTTACCTACATCGCGTTTACACAATAGGTCATAGAGATGTATTTATTTTTGATAAATTGACTAACCAATCATTTTAATCGTTTTTTTATTAAAAATTTTGATTTGTTGATCTAATCCCTAAATCCTGAAAGGCATATTTTTCAAGTTTAGTTTAGTGATGCTTTTGCGGATGCGTCCGTGTGTTTTTAGGAGTGTAAATTAATCCTTTACTCATGAGCATTGTCCTATAACATCGTATACCATTACAATAGTGTTAGATAGAGCCTTAAGAAAATTACCTATTACATGGCCGAATACCAAAAAAAAAATTTAATCTCATAAGCAATCAGCTTAACGTTTAAAACTTTTAAGAGAAGTTATATTAAGTGTAAATTGTATAAAGTTTTAGTGCACTTTCACATATTCACAGTTACTTGAACATACACAGTACCATAAATAGTTTATTATATATACCAAAACAACGAACTATATTTTTCCAATGTACGAAGAGATTTAGTTTGCTATTTAACAATGTGCCTCTTAGTACTACTGATGCTACTATTTTTTTATGAATAACAAGTTTAAAATAAGAAAGAACGCAACATTCCGTATCACGTAATGCATTCGATTTAACGCGAAATATGTCTTAAAACTACATAGTTCTCTATTTTAAGTTTTCCAGTAACATTTAATATATTAATATAAAATAAAGCTTTCATATCGTTTTTGCAATAATAATTCATAATTAATAAAGTAAGTACAGTGGAAATGAAGTTCACCCTAGTCAAGCCACATTTCCGGATATGGGAACGTCTGCTTCCGGTCGCAAACGTGGCGGAATATTCCATAAATTACAACAAAGGGTTGTGGTCTATCTCCGCTTAGTCTAATTTATGAATAAAAGATAGTTTCATCGTGTACTTTTAAATTTATTTACAACAAGCTAGTCCACCCATGTAAATAAAATTTTTGCCTCAGATAAAAAATATTCTTTTCAAATCAGTTCATAAGTTGCGGAGATATTTGCGAACGTTCCTAAATTTTATTTTTATTTAAAAAAGATTTTTTTTCAATTTTTATGGGTCTATGATTGTATCTACGAAGAATGCTTCTATGATATAAAATTTCTATTCATAAATGACGGAGATACGCGCAAAAATATATGAATTCAATTTTTTACTAGACCGATTTTTTGGAAAATTTAATGGAACCATTCCAGAAAACACACACACAGACTCTATTACCTGTAAAACTAAAAAAAATTAAATCGGTTCATAAATGGCGGCAATATGCGCGAACGTGTATATAAAATATATAAACATTCGAACTTCCTTCTTTTTTGAAGTCGGTAAAAATCACGCGACGTTCAATTTGACACTTCTTTTTTGATTCCACAGAGATAACAAATACCCTAGTAATATTTTAGGTTAAAGGACTGAGGGAGTTAATTTCTACATGGGTGATAAGACGAGCTACAGTTGGTATTAGATTCTTAGTTACCCAGAAAGCCTAGTTTTTAAATAATGCCATCTGGTGCGATTTACGACAAATGGTAAGGTCTTAAAAATCAGGCATTTTGAGCCATTCAAACTATAATGATTAGATGGCGATTTCACACATTCAAAGTTTTGTTCACTTATCAAAAATAAACCTTAGTATAATAATTATTATATAACTTTTAATATAACATGTTCTAATTTGATAAAAAGAGTTTTTCAAAGACTTCCCACATTGTTTTTTTTTCCTTTTGTTTTAACAATTCTTTTCGCATGTGGATTTACTTGAGAATTAAAGTACTAAAAAGTGATTCTGCTATTACAGAATTATTAACTCTTACCAATTTAGATCGTATTTACAAGGTAAAAATATAATATTAAAGGGTTTTGTTATAACAGCGCCACCAAGCGTGAAAAATACATAACAATAAGTAAGAGCAACAAGTGTCCACCTATAACATTCTTCAAATAGCCGACAGATGGCGTGTTAAATTGCCGTTGAGCAATACGATTTATTTTGTTGATATAAGTTTTAATATAAACGCTTTTAACCAAGTTTTATTTTGCATTTAAAGTTAATATAATGTTTTAAAAGGCAGAATGAAAAATTATTATTATTATATTTGAAGGCACTGACGTCCTATAACGACTGCCTAAGATGTTCTTGACTACCGGGACCGACTTTTTAGATGCCCATCCGACACATGGATTATTATTCTTTTCGGGCAATCGGGTGATCAGCCCGCATTGTCCTAACCTAACCAAGAAAAAACAACACAAAGCCTTTGTCCCCCCGCGTTGCTCAGACCCACGACCTCTGGTTTACAAAGCAAGCGCCCATACCACTAGGTTACGGAGGCGGTTATGATGGAGGATATGGCTGTTTGTAAAACTGAAATAAGAGTTTTTTCTTAACGCATATTATAGTAATTTTGTACTAATTAAGGTAAAACTAATCTTTAAATGTTTTATCAGTTTGTACGTTTAGGGGTAGACGGAAAAAGTTTAAAACATAAAATCAATATTATACAGATAAAACCGCAGCCAACAGCTAGCTTGTAAATAAATCACAATTGTGCAGCTGCTAACAGTTCGATCTGAATTATAGTGCGACTATGCCGCCTTACTGCCTAATGTGTCATACCAATGTCTTATACGATTTGCCGGGACCATTTAAAAAAGTTATTTTAAAGCCGGAATATTCAACGAATCAAAACGTGGCTTACTATAAGGCTAGGGTCCCGTTAAAGTAAAAACTTAATTAATTATTTTTAGTAGTCTCTGTACATCATCAAGCCTGTGTCATATTTATTCACGCATTTCTAGTGAAAACTTTATTTCCATTATTGCAATATTTTTAATGTTTTATATCATCATTATATTTACATTATAGTGAGTCCGAACTTTTATTTTTAATGTTACTTTGTTTAAAAACACTACAGAACGGATTTTATGAAAATGTTGTGGGATCAACTACAAAGTATTTTTTATTCTTGAAAGAATTCTGATAATCAGGTTATAACTAACAGTATTAATTTAACTTACAAATATTTATGGCACAGAAATCGATATTCTGATATTAAAAAGATATGATACGACATAGTCAAAATAAAAACCTCCTTTTTTCTTAAATCGTTAAAAAATTATTCGAATTACTATTTTCAAAACTTATGATCGCTATAAAATCGATTTACTTATGGGACACGTTGAACAGTCCGGGAAAGCTAATAAAATAGACTCAAGATTACATTACACATATCTAATAAAACAAAAATACGAACAAAATCAACAAACAGAGTATGACTAATGGAAACGTAAATATGGGAAAGTCTCTACAAACATAATAATACGTAAGTAGAGAAAATCTCGACTGCCTATATGACATCGAATGGTTGCAATCATGACATCATTTCACTTTACGGCTTCCTACGAGCTGGTAATCAGTTATGGGCGTTTAATTCTATATACTGCGTAAAAGGCGCCATCTAGTTGTCTTGAATTAATCTTGACATTAAGCAACATCTCAGATTTTTTTTATGAAAAGGATCGTCTAACGAGCAGATGGTTCACCTGATGGTAAGCGATCCTGCCTATAGACACACACAACATCCGAAGAGTCCCGAGTGCGTTGTCAGTCTAGGAAATTGGATAGAATAGGTTTATTGGATAGGATGGGTCGTGATTAAGGATTTGGAAGGGAAAGGATTGGGAAAAGAAAAGGGTAGGAATGGCGATCCAGCAACCCCAAAAGTCATACAAACTTTTTTTTATGCCCACTTTGTAAAGAGCGGTGGTACTTCCCCGCGCGACGTGTCCGTAAGATGTTGTTCTGCCACCTCACTGACGAAAAAAAAACTTGATTGTCTTACTTATTTCCTTTTAAAGAATATCATGAGACCTGGATAAACAGTCTTTTATTGGGGTGTGTTTTATACACGTTCATATTTGTGTGACCGCTTCTCTGTGTATCTATAATTGCGTTTTGATACCTATACTCGTAGATTATTTAAAACGAATGTGGTTCCAATATTCGTTTATGGAGTGTTTCGTGAAAATGAATTCATTCTTAATGAATATTTACGATGCATATTATTTGTAGGCAAATCTTTATTGTTAATTTTCAATGTTTTGTTTTTATGTATATAATTGATATGTGAATTTCAATTATGTGAATACAAAACTTTGATAAAGTTAAATAAAAAAGCTAATAAAGTTTTATGAATCTAACGTGGTTAAACGTTTTTTTTTTCATTCATATACGAGCATCAATTAATATTTGGAGCTACAATTATTTTGCATTAAGCTTAGGCTTTTCACTTGTCTACCGTTTTTCTGCTTAAAAACTTTTAACGTACACTAAAGTTGTCAAATAAAGATATTTTGTAACAAATTTTTTTGCTGTCAAATTTCAACCAAGCGACCTCGTTAGTGCATGTTTTTTTCTGACAATTCTATATTGAACATTCAAAACCGTGGTCATAATTAATGAAGCGGATACATCGCTCCACCATACACATATTCATGAGCTTACGCGTTACCGCCATCGTGAACTCATGGTTCTCATAACAAAAAAATAATGTAAGCATACATATTTTATAACGTTTAACTTTATATCATTTTTTAATAACCTTTATCACTTTGTCAACATTTACTTAAAATAAATACTCATTACCCTATTATGTAGTGATTGGTGAATCACCTGCGATATTAAAGGACAGCACTCGGTACTCGATATTCATCATATTTATGTGTCAAAATTAGGGGCACAGTTTTAACCCAAATTTTCCAATAAACGAATGAAGTGTGGCGGCTGCGATCAGCTGTAACGCGTGATGCCATCGACCCATCGCTCCGCCTTCCGTCTCACTCCGTCCACGCCGTGTCCGCTAGGATGAGCTTGAATTACGCAATTCGTTTTTTAACTTTATATTATGTTTACTTAGTGATTAGTCTATATTTATTAATAATATTATTATTTTTCTTCAAATACAATCTCCACATATAACGCCTTAAAGTATTGAAGGTAATTCACCAGTCAGCTTAAATACTTTTTTTCAATATTCCTTGTGGTATAATTTTATTAAATTCCATCACACAAATATGCCTGTAGATATTAGAAGAAAATAGATATAAGAATAATTATTTTCACAGGAAACAGCGAAACCGACTTTAAATGCCTTAGAAGTGAACAAATTTGTCACTTATTTTGATATGAAAAAGGAACTATTGGACTACTAACTCAAAACTTTATCCTTCGATATAAAAAAAAAATTAAAATCAGTTCACAACTTGGGGAAGAATATGCTAACATACATAAAAAAGATACACAGTTAAATTGGGATACCTCTTCCTTTTTAGAAGTTCGTTGAAAAAGACAAAGAAATAAATAATCAAATGAACCATTACGATAACGGTAATGGCCTTAGTGCAACTGTTGGGAATTGTAACAGCTGAAAACATAGACTAGGAACTCAATAAAATCGACTCGAAATGAGTTCCGTATACACGGATATAGCGTTACGTGTTCGGCGATAACGTAAGTCCTCATCAAAGGGAAATTGATTGTGTCAGAAGAAACGGCACCAAATGATCTGTTTTCTATGTTAATACACTCTTCCTTTATTATGTAAAATGAAGCTAAGCTGACGTATTGACAAGAACAGTATTGTATCAGTAAAGCTAGAATTATTAGAGCGACAGTTATTTATTGAATCAAAGAAAATTAATTTTTAACAATACATTGTATCGTGCATTACAGCAAAGAGGATTCAATAAAAAAATATTTTAGAATTTAAAACGTTTATTTTATTTACATAATCAAAATAGGAGTTTGTATGTTCAAACTTTAGTCGACCTACTAGACACAAACTATGATTGAAGTTTTAATATTTTTTATACATTTTTGGTCTTTTAACATATTATGCTATTTAAGTCAGACTTAAATATTATCTATCTATTCAAATCATAACTATGTAAAATTTAACAGTTCTATAAGGATCAATTTGTGTGAAAGGATTGAATGAAGTATGAAAAGTCGTTAAGCAATACAATAATCCATTATTAATATTTAATTTAATTAAATTTTCGATTTTAAAATTACATTACTGACGAATGTTTCAAATTTTACTATAAAAATCTAAACATTTTAACTTACTTTACAATTGCATTAAAAAATATACTTATATCTCGATTAAGCTTTATTATGCATTCAACGCAAGTCAAATTACTGTCTACAAACTTATGGATTGTATTCATTCGGAAATTAGGTATATTTGTTAAAATATTAGAAATATAATATTTTATTACACTTTATATAATTTAGAAAAGCTTCTCGTCGTCAAGTAACAGACGTTATAACAGCTTACGGAATGTTAGATGAACCTTTAAAGGAACATTTAATTGGCATTCTATTTGAACGTTGTGTAAGTCACAATAGTATCAAAGATTTTTCTAAATAAATGTCATCTACAAACCTTTAATAGTATGACTAATGTCAAATATATGTTATAGGTAGGTGTATATTAACTACATTCTGCATTTTCCTGATTTCTTGCGTGTAAACTTAGATTAAACATAGCGTAATGAATAAATCGAGGGTTATAAAATTCATTTAAAAAGTGCATAAGATAATTTGGGAACACATTGGTTTAGAAGCACATCTCAAATCCTTTTCCTTTCACTGAATTACACGCATTTCAGAAGGTTATACAGGGTGACTGGTGAGTCCCTTTCAAGACTTGACGACCTTATATGTTGGGATCGTAAGTGAAGAATAAAAGTAATATTAAATATTAATCAAATATTGAGTAATTATTTACGTAATCCATGTTCATCTTAGCGTACCGGTGTCGCCGGAGTGGCTGAGGGGTGTC
>JAOCPS010747357.1:0-10402 GCA_025505425.1 Graphium colonna | reverse complement strand
TTATGGGCCCTTGCTTTGTACACCGCGGGGAACAATAACTTTGTGTTTTTGTGTCTAGGTTGGATTAGAGCAGTGCGGGCTGATCATCCGATTGCCTGAAAAGAAAGACCCTCCATGCGTCGGATGGATGAGCCTGTAAAAAGTCCTGCGCCTGATCTGTCTTCGGTCTGGATACCCGTCCCATCGGGCTATGAGAGTAAAGGAACAGAGAGTGCACCTGTGTTTGCACGTATACTTCTGCACTATAATATCTCCTGCGCAGTTGGCAAATGTCAAATTAGATTGGCCGCCGTGGCCGTAATTGGGTCAGGAGAACATCACTTTAAATAATGGTATATGTACGTCTTTATAACAGAATGTAAGTAAAGGAAACTTCTTATTAGGTAGAAAGTGATCACTGTTTGTAAACCATGACTTTATACACTTGTAAAGTTGTAAATCTTTTAAGGTAAAAGAAAAGTAACAGCCTATTTTTATATTATCCCACTGCTGGGCAAAGGCCTCCTCTAGACAAAGGCTATAGGGCATAGCCTGAATTGAAATATCTTTATTCAATGTTGAAGTGCATACACTTGATTATTGATTGTCAAAATTACTACCACCGGTTCAGAAAGTAAAGCCACTGACTTCAGAAAGTAAAGACCTGAAAAGAACCGGCGTAAGAAACTCAGCGGGATCATTTTTTTATGTATGCATATTTGTAAAGATTTTTTTTTTTAAATTATGATATGTATTAAAAATATAATCCTTTAATGTTTTTGAAAGAACTTGGTGCGAGCAGTTCATTACCAGGGTGTGTTATCATTTAGATAATCAATGATATTGTAGTAACCTTTAACACAAACGTTCCTTAACATTTTTTTCGAATTTATTAACAGACATATTTTGAACGTCTTCTGGCAGTCCACCACGCTATCCCAGTGGAGATTGGCGGCCTTTCCATATCTTAGAAATATTATTTCTTAGATATGCAGGTTGCTCAAGATATCTTCTTTTACCAAGTGGTAAATGAGCCCTTAAAATTGCAATTAGAAAATTAACGATTTTATTGGTTCGCCTCGACTAAACAGACTTGAAGGCGAGCACCCGAACTTTGAGGTACAACGGCTCTATTTAAGGTAGAAGACCTAAATCTTAGGTAGTAGGAAGTGCAGAATGGAGTAATGGGGAGCTTATTGAAAACCTTTCTGGATTAGCAGTTATCTATTTATTCCCTAGCAGCTGCTCCCTACGTTTTTGTCTGCGTAAATTTTCTTGTTTTTAAACATTTTTTCATTGAGGCTCAGCTCCTATTGATCATAGCGTGACCTCGTCTATACAGCTATCTAGCACTGAAAGTTGAATTAATAAATTTAGACCAGTAATTCCTGAGATACTATATACATTTATTCTACATGTTTTAGGATCGTGCATGTTCTTATTTTCCCTTAGTTATTTTGTAAATTTAATCATATGAATATTTTCTTATTACATTAAGTCTTTCTTTATGTAAAGGAAAACAAACGAACAGACCGTTCACCTAAGTGATTCGCTATGGACACACGCAACATCCGGAGAGTTGCGAGTACGTTGTCAACCTGGGAAATTGGATACAATAGGTTTGTTGGATAGGATGGACCGGGATTAAGGATTTGGACAGGATAGGAGTGGGAAAAGAAAAGGTTAAAGATGGCCGTCCGGCATCCCCAAAAGTCATGCATATTGTATTTTATGCCAACTTTATAAAGGGCGTTGGTACTTCCATGTGGCCGTAAAAGTGCAGCAGAAGTTGTGAAAGGATGTTATGCTCTACCACCTGTAAATAATTAAACCACAAAACAATGTCGAATCAATCGTCACCAGCGGTATTTCCGGCCCGAAACGGCTAAGGGACTATCCTACCTTAAAGGCCTGCAACTAAATCTTGAAACTCCTCTGGTGTTGGGAGACCATGGCCGTCGATCACTTACCATTAGGCGAGCTGCTTGGTAATTTGCCTTCCTCCTTATAAAAACGTTATTGAAAATTATCGAAAACTTTATCGTGATTTGAACTACACAAATTTAACTGACAGCGGACATTGAACTACGTCTCTATTTCTATAATAAGACATTAGTAGTCTGCTTTCGCCGTACGAGTGACGTCGGTCCCCCAATCAGCATCATCGAGTGGAGCGAACAAAGCCTATCGTGTCGCGGCGATAAATTGTGAACCATTACAACAGTCACTGGTTGTAACACCGAACGAATTAATATGTGAACGAGTGAGATCGTCGTTTGGAAAGAGTCGATATTGACACCATGCTTCTTGGTTTCGAGTGGACAAGTCCCGTTTGATTTTTTTTTTCATAGAGAGAAACTAACTAACTGAGGGTAAGTGATCAATAGAATCAGGCTTTACTTTGCGAAAGTCCATAGTATACAATTCTATAAGACCGTTTAATTAGCAATATTCCGTGAAAAAATCCCCTTGACAACCTGCAAGCAAATATGTGAGTGCACGCATAAGCATGCGTAAAGCACCTCCCTCCCTTCCCACACTACTTTTGATCACCGCCGCCCATGGACTCCCGCAACACCAGAAGAATTGCAAGAGTGTTGCCGACCTTTGAGGTAAGAATAGGCTCTCTTCTTGAAGGTCCCTAAGTGGTGTCGGTCCGGAAATACCGCTGGCGACAATTGATTCCAGAAAAGTGTCGTGCGCGACAGAAAATGACGGCGGAATCTCACAGTAGTGGACTGCCAACCATCAAGGTGGTAGCGATGGTACTTGGTGGTATGTCGCATTGGATGCCTTACAAACTCAGCAGCAGGTATTATTCCAAACAATTCCTCAGAACACTCCCATTTGATTTGTTTCTTGTTATTTGATTTTGGGTTTATTTTTGTATTTTAATAGAAAAATGTTGATGGTAATAGATATTTCACCGGATATTAAGTGATAACGATACCAATGACACCATAAAACTTGAAGAGTTGTAGGCAAGTTACTAGATTTATTATTGATTATAATGTAGGTAAAGAGAGTAGGGTAAAGCAATAGCCTAATTTTAAATTTCCCACAGCTGGGCAAAGATCCCCCTAGACAGAGGGTATAGGGCATAAGTTCACCACGCGGCCCAAGTGCGGATTGGCGGCTTCACATATCTCAGAAATATAATTTCTTAGATATGTAGGTTTCCTCACGATGTTTTCGTTCACCGCAGAGCACTTGGTAAGTCAGCACTTAAAATTCATTGGTGCCGGCACCGGGAATTCTCGAACTCAGGTTCGCCTCGAGTAAACAGAATTGAAGGCGAGCGCCCGGACACTAAGCTACCACGGCTCTTAATATAGGTGGTAGGGCACAAAATCTTTTAACTTTTATGGGCAAATACCAAAGCTAAAATCAACATCGGCAAGCAGTTAGCGGATTACTATTCCTACTCTTTGTTTTCCTACATCTCTCCCTTCCAATTCTTTAATATATTCCCTAATCCTAATCCTATCCAATTAACTTTTTCTATTCCCAGGCTGCCAATGCACATGTCATTCTTCGGATAGTGTGAACCATCTTATAGTTTGTCATCTTTTCGATAAAAAGGGAAGCGACTAAAATATTTGAAATTGAAACGGGAATGTAATAGAAAAAGAAGACGCTAGGAATTTCGGCAACCCTTTAAGTGTTTTATTTCATATTGGTGATACACCGTGTGAGGTGATGGTATCTCCTTGGTCAAGCAGACTTTATAGTAACAAGTTTATATTCACAGAAAATTACAATATCCGACTTCAAACACCTTCAAATTGTACTTTCGAAATATATCTTCTCCGTTATTTTGATTAAAAAAAAACAACTTACCTGATTTTTATAATAAAATTGTGAAACCATTTTGATAGTTAGTTCCTATCAAATAAAAAGCGAATTTTTAATATTAGTTCAAAAGTCGCGGAGATATGTGCGAACGAACGTTCCTAAATTTTGATTTAAATAACAAACTACTCAACCTTTTCTTTTTCTAAAAAATTAAGAAACCATTTCGAAAGATTGTCCTATCAGATAATTTTTTTTAAATCGTTTTATAAATGACGGAGATGCGAGCGAAAATACATAAGAAAATACAAACATCTAAATTGAGAACCCTATTCCTTTTTTAAGTCGGTTAATAAAATAATGCTGTAAAACAAAACTAATTTACGACTAACCAGATATCCTTAAACCCATTTTCAATAAAGGAACATCGCATTTTCATTGGAGGAGATTGTTGTTTATCACCAGCCTGAGATACTATAATTAACAAAATTAAACCCAAGTATATAATGTGACATATTCAAAACATCCAACATCCGGAGAGTAGCGAGTACCCTGGAAATGGGAAAGAATAAGTGTATCGGATATGATGGGGTCAGGATTAAGGATTTGGAGGGGAAAGGAATTAGAAAAGAAAAGGATAGACATGGCCATACGGCATCACCAAAAGTCGTGCATACTTTATTTTATGCTGACTTTATAAAGGGCGGTGGTACCGCGGGTGAATGTGGCCGTAGAAGTGCAGCAAAAGCTGTGAAAAGATGTTATGCCCTGAATATGAAAAATTATTATACTGATCGATAAATCATAATGATTATAAAAATGTCATAAAAGTTCAGTCTAAAGAAATTCGAAGGTAGTTTCACAATCTGTGTAAATATAAAACTTAAATAGTAAATCTTCTAGAACTATTCGTTCAATGTTTGAACTAGTGTTGAATGTTTAGAGAGATTAATATTTTGACTGTTGCTTCTCAGTACACATTTGAAAACTAAACGTATGCCAACAAACATAAGAACGCTTTTCCTAACTCATAATAATGTGCATAAGTGGAAAAAACATAGTTTAATTCTTCCTGTAACAAGACTGAAGAACATAAGTGAATCTTTCACAGCTTTTGCTGCACTTCTACGGCAGCGCCCGTCCGGGGAAGTACCACCACCCTTTATAAAGTCGGCTTAAAATAAAGTATGCATAACTTTTGGGGAAGCCGGATGGCCATGTCTACTATTTTCTTTTCCCCACTTCTTTTCACTTTAAATCCTTAATCCCGACCCATCTTATCCAATAAACCTATTCTATCAAATTTCCCAGGTTGGCAACGTACTCGCGACTCTCCGGATGATGCGTGTGTCCATGGGTGACGGGATCACTTACCATCAGGTGAACCGTTTGCTCGTTTGTCTTCCTTTCCATAAAAAAATACAATCATAAAATATACATAGTTTTTTTGATAAATGAGTAAACATCATATAACACGGCTATTGCCAATTATGTCCTACTAAATCGCGGTATGCAATCCAACTTCAGCATTTGGGACTAATAGCTCCGGGCAACAGACAGACCAGGGACCAAAGCTATGCTTTATTATTATTGCCGTATTACCAGTTAACGGCCAGCCACATAATTCAGACTCGAAACAATGTTTTTGCCCTGGAATCCAGCCGCTAAACAGCGAACGGCAAAATGCCTCTATAGTTAAAATTTTAGCGTACTATTGAACTCTGTAAATCGGTTCTTGCCAGACGGATAATAAAATGTAAAACGATTTTGTCCAACCGTACGTATGATTAAAATAAAAAAATTGCGCCCAATCAAAAGCACGTGTGAAATCAATAATAATAAAATTTTATAGTTTCACCGTCCGCCGTCCGTCTTAGATTAGCATTTTATCTGTTACCATCCGCAAAACGGCCGCTAACGAGAAGCAATAAAGAGCCGACCAAAAACATTGTAGACTGTAAGTTAACTACGGTATTACTTGCAATTTTTAAAGATATATTTTTAAACGATAAAATTCGTACTAGACAAATGCCTTAAAACCATATTTTATTATTCTTAGCTTTCAAGCGACGTAAAAATATGAAATACGTATAAGATTTTCTGATAAGATTGAGCTGTGGTAGCTCAGTGTCCGAGCGTTCGCCTTCAATTCTGTTTACTCGAGGCGAACCTGAGTTCGATCCCCGGTGCCGGCACCAATAAAATTGTAAATTTTCATTGCAATTTTTAGTGCTGATTTACCACGTGCTCTGCGGTGAAGGGAAACATCGTGAGGAAACCTGCATATCTAAGAAATTATATTTATGAGATATGTGAAGTCCACCAATTCGCACTTGGGCCGCGTGGTGGGCTATGCCCTATACCCTCTGTCTAGAGGAGGCCTTTGCCCAGCAGTGGGATATTTAGAAATAGGCGGTTACTTTACTTTTATAAGATTTTCAAGTAAACCCACACCAACCACTGTAAAAACCACATACAATTATTAGTATCTATTTGTTGCGCGGACAAACATACAGACAGACAGAAATTAAAAAAAAAATATTTTAACGTCAATTATAATTATATAAACGACGTTTATTTTCGTAACTGTACTGACATAAATTACAATACAAAAACAAATTATAAAACGAAAAATCTCGAAACAATTCAAAGCTGCCAGCAACCAGTTGTGAGAAACGAGCGCAGCATTAAAACCTACTTACTCAAAGGTGAAAGTGGTTGGCCGATGATACAACTGGCGTAATAGGTCGCAGATTGAGCCCTAGATGCTAGATGGAAGCTGGATTTGCTCGGGCATTCATAATCGCGGCGCTTACGTCATTCTGTCACGAGCTATGTAGGAAGCCTAAGGGCTATGGCAAAACTAACTTTCCCATTATGACGTTACGAGCATCAATAAATTACGTTGTAATTTAGGCTTTTCAAGTATAAAACTCGTTAGGCAACCCTATAATTTATATTAATTGAATACATAGGGAGAGCCACCTTCAATACTATAAGACGGTTATGTTTGGGGATCATATGCGAAGAATAAAAATATTATTAAAACTAACGTTGAAAAAATGATTACGTAATTCGTGCTCATCCGAGCGGACACGTTGTACCCGGAGCGAGACGGAATGCGACGGGGGGTCGACGGCCTCACGCGTACCGGCTGATCACAGCCGCCACATTTCATTAATTTATTGGAAAACTTGGGCTAAAACTATGCCCCTTTATTACGTGTGCTTTCTTTTAATATCGTAGATGACTCATCAATTATCCGGTATATGGCAATCAATAGAACTAGAATTCAAGTGACCATAAACAATGGCACAGTTTCATATTTGATAAACCAGCTAAAAGTTTATAAAAAATTGTACCACCTCTTTTATTCTTCAATTTCATATTAGATCTTAATCTTTACATTTGCATATAAGTCCTTCTGACCGAATTTGAATTCGAATGGCAATTTTGAATAGGTGAGCTAACTGCACAGGAGATATCATAGTGCACAAGTACTCACAAAACACAAGTGCACTCTCTGTTCATTTACTCTAACGACCCGGAGAGACAAATATCCGACACGACCGGAAAGAGATCAGACGCAGGACCGACTTGTTACATACCCATCCGACGCATGGATCATCTTTCTTTTCAGATAATCGTGTGATTAACCCGCATTAACCTCCTGTCGAGATTCGAACCCACGGCCTCCGACTTGTAAATCCACTAGGCTGTATATCCCATACCACTAAGCTAGCAGGGTCTGCATTTAGTGAAGTATACGGCCAGAACATTCTGAACTAACTAGCTAAAACTCTACATTCTAAACTAAACTAGCTAAAATATTCTAAACTAACTACCTAAAAACATTCGGCATAAATGTGTCTGTGTAAATGTGACATAAAGAATTTCTTGATGACAATGATTTATTTGAATGGTTACTTTAAAAATCCTATAGCATATCGATATCTTTATTCGCAAATCAGCTAATTCCATTTTTAAAAACGTGGAGTTGGCAAATAAATGATTTGCACAAATTTTGAATCTAATGTCATCATAACTCTCTGAATAAATAGTTTCTATACACAATTATTTTTTTTTGTATTTAGGTTGAAAAGTATTACAGTTCTTTTGGTAAAATTATTGAAAGCTTGTTCGCGAATTAAGGTATCGATCGATATATAAAAAACTGAAAATCGTAAAAATTGCGAATATCCTTAAAATTGGTTGATTACTAATAATTTAAATCTTCATTCCCCAGTTGCCAATCATCTAACCTAACTAAATGCGTGTGTGAAACTTGAAGGCTGGAAACGTGCAAATTGGATAGCCAATTGGATAGTATCTCCAAGCATGTCATTACTTACGCTATTATGTTATCAATAACACGTTTCCGTGCTGTCCTACTAGAAAATTAAAGACAACGTTCTAACCGTCCGTCCGTAAACGACTTGGACCTACATATGTATATCAATAGGACAGGATTAACAGGAGCATAACATCTTTTCACAGCTGTTGTTGCATTTTTACGGCCATGCTCGTCCGGGGAAGTACCACCGCTCTTTATAAAGTCGGCATAAAATAAAGTGTGCATGACTTTGGAGGATGCCGGATGGCCATGTCTACCCTTTTCTTTTCCCACTCCTATCCGCTCCAAATCCTTATTCCCGACCCATCTTATCCAATAAGCCTGTTTTATCCAATTTTGTTGACAACGCACTCGTGTCTCTCCGGATGTTGCATGTGTCTATGGGCGACGGTTCGTTTACTATCTGGTGAACCGTCTGCTTGCTTGTCTTACTTTAAATAAAAAAAACACTTACTTTTACTTACAATTTTAAACCGATAATAGTCGATCTCTATAAGGCAGTAGTTACACCGACGGTGTCAAATACATAAATCGCTGGTGCGATATGATCGTATCTCCGATAAGGGCCGTATGGTAATTCGTATTTGCATGAGCCATTGTAGCCGGTGAAAGTGGGGTAGCGTTCCCCACTTTATCTCACTCTCGTCCACAACTGGGTAAGTTGGTATGCGAAGGGAGCAAAAAGCGCTTTTGGGAAAAGGCAACAATTATGACCCATATAAACATATCGATTTGTTTGATTTATTTTATATCTGTTAACACAGCTTAATTCTTTATAAACTGATTTGTTTGTTTTTTATTTCAGTTTTACAATTTTGTTTGAAAAAGTAATCTCTTAGAGTAGACATATATTCTTAGGTTAAATAAATTCCGCTTATATTGAAGGTTAGATATTTTACATTAAATTAATATTAAATTTTATTTGAGGATTAGGTAGGACTAACTCTGATAGGTAGTTTTTGTAAAGGAGTATAGAAAACTCAACAGTCATCTTTCTAAATCAACATTCGTCTGCAACTTTACAATACAACAGCTAGCCCATGCTTTTCCGAAATAGGTACTTAACTTTTTTTTTACAAGGTTTACGGAGATATCTACGGAAGGCGTCAATTTGTGCATTTAAAATAACATAAGCATTTCATAGAACAAGTAATTTATTTTTAAAGGAATATTGTCATATAGTTGCATTGATATCGAAATAGAAATTTGGCGAAGAATAAAAAGTCGGTTAAGTAATTAAATAAACTTAAATCTAACCGATTTCAAAATTTTTCTACGTGAATTTGTAAAGTAAAAGTAACAGCCTATTTTCAATTGTCCCAATGCTGAGCAAAGGCCTCTAGACAGAAGGTATAGGGCACGTGGCTCAGTGCGGATTGGCGGACTTCACATATCTTTTTTCTTCGATAAGCAGGTTTCCTCACGATGTTTTCCTTCACCGCAGACCACATAGTAAGTCAACACTTAAAATTGCAATTAGAAAATTAACAACTTCATTGGTCCGGGAATCGACCTCAAGTGCGCCTCGAGTAAACAGAATTGAAAACGAGCGCCCGGATACTGAGGTACCACGGCTCTACGTGAATTTGTAAATGCGTCAAATTGACACGCTTCGTAAACCTAGTGTTAAATAAGTCTGGCGAAAAGTTAAACTGGTTATATTTGTAAATAATAATAGTATAGAAATAAAACCATATATTTTATAGTACTTGAACCCATAAGTCAAATTCCTTTAGAACAAATTCACATGCAAAATATCTTTATTCACATAGACGCTTACGCGTTCTTAAGAAACGTTCAAATTTTACAATGGTATTGATGTTACAATTTATAATTTTATGTTAATGTTGAAAATATTAAAACATGCACCAATAACTGATTTAACGTTATTTATTCAAAGATTTTACTAAGTGATGGAAATAGGTCTATAGGTACCGGGATCATTTTTCTAGCCACTTTTAAATAGAGGTACTATTTTACTTAATTTTGTAAGACCGGGAAGACTTCCGAATCTAAAAATTTATTAAAAATTCGAGCTAAGTATGGTGCAATGTATAGTATTATTGTATTAAGTAACTTTACAGACATCCCCATATGTCACCGGTAATTTCCTGATTAATAGTTTTAAATACCTTTATTACATCCTTTGCAGACTCAAGATTGAAATGATGCTCTCAATAAGGTTGTATTATTTCATCATAGAAGCCGTGGTAGCTCAGTGTCCGGGCGCTCGCCTTCAATTCTGTTTACTCGAGGCGAACCTGAGTTCGATCCCCG
>JAOCPS010747246.1:0-10402 GCA_025505425.1 Graphium colonna | reverse complement strand
CAGTTCACCATGCAGCCCCAATACGGATTGCTGAACTTTACGTCGAAAAAGAGTAAACCTGCATATCTAAGAAATATTATTTCTTAGATGTGCAGGTTTGCTCACAATATTTATCTTCACCGCAAATCACATGGTAATTTAGCACTAAATTGCTATTAAAAAAATTAATATGTCATTGGTGTCGGCCAGATCGAACTCAGGTTCGCTGCGGGTAAACAGAATTGAAGGCGAGCGTAGGCATACTTTTTTCTAATATGTTTAGTGATCTCATTTTTTAATATTTATAAAAACAACTATCTCGGGGTTAAATACGAAAGTACAATACCCAAAAGTGGTACCAAAAAGTCTTATGCATCAAGATCAAAATCATATAGTAATTATTTCCATAATTTCTTACGACATTACGCTTCATGGACTTGATTTTTAAACAGGGAATTTAATTTAAAGTTTAAAAGTATGAATATTGATTTACCTACACGAGGTTTGCACAATCAGTCATAGAGATGTAGAATGGAATAGAAACTATTTTTCATGTATCGTTTTTTTGATTTTATCAAATATCTCCGAAACCCGGGTTTTCTTTGCGAAAAGAACTTCTGTAGGAGTTAATGTAATAAGTCTAATTTCCAGAAATAAAATGTTTGAACTTGATGCGACTTGGTACGGTATGTCCTATAAAAATGGGCATTATTCCTTACAATCGGTGTTTCGGCTGTGTTTTAGTATATAAGAAATAATTTCTTTCGCCATACCAAACACCATGAAAAATTTCCCATAATATATTGATCGATCTGAAATTGTATTTTCAAATAATATATGTCATTTGTTATTAAGTGTTTTTTTCGCAATTTCATCGAGTAGTTACAATTTTATTGTGTATGCATAGATATTATTTTTTTTCTTTTAATGTGAAAAAATACTTTTTGTTTGTAGTAGAAATATAGGCTTTTATTTATTTATTTATTTATTTGTGCATAGATATTGTGCTGGCATCTGTAGAACATTTATGATTGCGTAGAATGAGAATAGGCAAATACCATTCCCAGAAATATCTTTGATGGTCATTGGTCGACTTGCTACACCAAGCGCACTTTATATGAGTTTCCTATGCGGTTTCTAATGAAGAGCATTTTTAGGTGGTAGAGCATAACATGTTTTATACAGTTTTTGCTGCACTTCTAAAGCCATGCTCGCCCGGAGAAGTACCACCGTCCTGCTAAAGTCGGCATAAAATAAAGTATGCATGAATTTTTGCGTTGCCGGATGGGCAACTTGGGCCGGTGGGTTTCTTCATTTCCAAATTTTTTCCCCTAAGAATCCTCATTACCTCCCTGACCCCACCCAAATTCTTAGGCTGGCAACGCACACGCAACTCTTCGGCGTTTTGTATGTCCATAGGCGACGGGATAACTTAACTTCAGATGAACCGTCTGGTCGTTTGTCATCCTTACAATAAAACCAAAAGATAAATATATAGTTTTTGTTTTCAGATGTGCCCCTGTTAGTGCGTTTCGCCCGTCTGGAGAGGGAATCGGGAGCAGCGGAAAGGGCCGAGGCGTTGTTGGAGCACATATTAGCCGCCTATCCACAGAGGGTCGATGTGGTCGCCGTCTACGCCGATCTCTTGCTCAAAAGTGGCGACCTGGAACGCCTGAGGTGAATATTCAGACAACTGTAACTACATATTAAAATAAGATAACTACAACTTCACTACAATTCTTCTTCTTCCTCCTAGCCTTATTTCTAAATTATTTAGGTTCGGCTTCTAATCCAACTAAACATTACCTGAATATTATTATTTACTAAAGGGATAAACTGAATGCGAAGGAAGGATTAGTTGTCTCGATATTAGAAGGCACTGACATCCTATAACTACTTTCAAAGGTGTTCTTGACAACCACGATCGACTTTTTACACGCCCACCTGTCTTTTTAAAAAATAAAGCCAAATTGCGAACACGGCGGTTCATATTTTCTCAGTAATGAACCAACTACACGGGAGGTATTTAAGTTCACCTGTGTCCGTGCACTTTGAGTTCCTTTAATCATAGTGCGATAAAATTATATATTTGTAGCAGGGGAGTGTTCATAGCAAAACGGGCTTTTACATATTCATCCAACGCATGAACTGTCTTGATTCTTTGATGTCTTTGGGAGATCAATCGTGTATAATACATACTTTAAACAACCAAAAGTGAAATTCATTAAAAGAAATTAACACAAACCAAGTTTAAATTATATTTCGACTTTACTCGAACATCTGATCGGTTCAGCTTCATTCATCACACAAATTCCGCTCACTTCCGTTTTACTACTTCCTTCATAATATCATAATACTATTTAGTATAATAATTTATATAACAGATAAACGTATTCATACATACTGAGTAACCGTTGTGGTCCGGGTGCGAACCTGAGTTCGAGTCCCAGTGCCGGCACCAATGAAATTGTGAATTTTTTAATTGCAATTTTTAATGCTTATTTACCACGTGCTCTGCGGTGAAGGAAAACAGCGTGAGGAAACCTGCATATCTAAGAAATCATATTTCTGAGATATTTGAAGGTTGCCAATCCGCACTCGGGTCGCGTGATAAACTTATGCCCTATACCCTCAGTCTAGAGGAAGCCTTTGCCCAGCATGAGACGTTTAAAAATAGACTGATACTTTATTTAATCATACTGAGAATATCGAATAATTCTCTATAATTCTTTTTTGTATTTCAGGCAAGTTATGGAAAGAATGACTTCGCAGAAACTGCCGGCGCGTAAAATGAAAGTGCTCTACAAGAAATGGATAGAGGTCGAAGAGAAAATAGGTGATCAAGATCAAATTGAAAAAATACGTAAACTAGCAATGGAATACGTAGAAAAGGCGAAATTTTAAAAATAAAACCAATTTCTCTAGTCGAACATTTTATTCAAAATCCAATTCTTAAAATATGTGACGATCATATTAACACAAAAATAGGTACACATCAATGGCATATATTACATCAAAAATTTTAAAATCATAAAAATCGTTAGTTTTAAAACAGGTTATAAAAGAAAAAAAATCAAATATTTTTTAATGTATAATTTATAAATATATATAATTTTAGTTACATTTACTATTTAGGTCGATGAACATCATTATACGAGTAAACACTGCCTATTCCTTGCTTGCTTTTATTCTAGCAGGGGAACCTGTTGTACCTTGGACATTTTTTAGGAAAAGTACTTTATATTTTATTTTGACGCACGCTAAACAACCAGTATTTACCACCAAAAGATAACAAATATCCATTTTAATGGTCCCTGGTCAAGATGCAAAACACCCTACGTACCTCGGCCAGTATAACGATGTACTTAAAACAGGTTGAAAATTTTTTTATAATTTAATTGTTAATCAAGGATTATAATCATTTTTAATTATTATACTTTATTGACTAAAATTGTTTTTTTTGTCAAACAAGGTTTTAAAATCCAAAAATCCTACAAAAAAATAATAATTAACATTTCTTCATAGGAAACAAGGATTTTTAAAATAAACTAAATTGAATAAGAAATCTACTTTTTAATGTAAACTAAAAATATATGCTTTTGACCAAAGTACTATATATATATTGTACCTAGTCCACTGGCCAAAGTAAAACAGATCGAGAGTGACCAAGGTACAACACTACTAAACTGGTAGATTTTAAATATTTTCACTGTTATAATCTTATTATTTTTTTATTCCTCTTTATATAAATTCATCGATCATGTGCAACTTTTAAGTTACTTTAAAAACACATGAAACTATATAAAAATCTTTTTTTTATGGAAAGGAAGACAAACGAGTTCATCTAATGGTAAGCGTCTCATTCCCCATGGACACAAGCAAAATACGGAGAGTCGCAAAGCGTCGTCAACCTGGGAAATTGTTTAGAATAGGTTAATTGGACAAAATGGTAAAGATCCGGCATCCCTAAAAGTGATTCATACTTTATTTTATACCGACTTTATAAGGGGCCGTAAAAGTGCAG
Organism: Graphium colonna; assembly: GCA_025505425.1. Lineage (NCBI taxonomy): Eukaryota > Metazoa > Arthropoda > Insecta > Lepidoptera > Papilionidae > Graphium > Graphium colonna. Next base: position 6,399 of record JAOCPS010747246.1, on the reverse strand, counting down.
CAAACGCTGTGAAAAGATGTTATGCTCTATCACCTTAATTTTTGTGGCACAAAATGTAATTACAAAGGGAATAATATAAACGAACCAAATGATCCAGGTATACATAGTGCCAAGGTACAATAGGTTTCCCTATCTGTTTATATTGTAACCAACAAAACATAAGTTAGAAAAAAATATTTTTATAAAATATATTTGACATATATGTTAAGCAAAATAGTAAAAGAATATACATCAATCTATTTATCAGCTTTTTATTTCAATATAGTTGGCTATTAAAAAAAAATTGCCATTAAAACAAATTTGGCTTACAAATTAGGTGGGTTAAAGCACTATTAATAAACTAATAAATTTCTCACAGCATACCACATAAATCATTTGTGTAGTTAATTTCAATAAGCTGTATTGATCTCTTAGATTTTTTTCATGAATCTCCATTTAACAGGTTACATGAAAGTAAGTGTATAAAGAGTATTTTGTAACATTTTTTTTTATTTTAAGTATTTGAACATGAAAGTCTTATTACTCTTTAAAGAGTTATCTATGATAACTTTCTCAGACATAGGCATCGGTGGAGGTGGTGGTGGTGCGGATTTGGTATCCTTCTTAATATTATTAATAGATCCTAAAGATGGCTTTACGGGCGCAATAGCTGTGTTCGTCGATACATATTTTGGAGTACAGTTTCCATATATTGAAATTGGCTTACAAACGACGTACCCCAATTTCATATAAAACATTTCCTGACCTTTTGTAGATAAATGTACCATCTCTAATTGTAACACCCTTTTGCAGTATTTTTCGACTTCCTTCATTAAAAAAGTCCCTAATTTCTTTCCACGCATTGATTTTGCTATTACTACTGTTTCAATAAAACAACTTGTAGGTATACATGGAATTCGAGTTAATTTACAGTGGCCTAACAAAACATTCCTATTGTTAACAAGAATTAAACTGGTCGGTAATGAATCGCAGGAGGCTTCTAATGACATCATTCTTGCAGTTTCGCTGCGGGGCCATTCTTGATTGATCATTTTACAACATTCTTTCAAATATTGAGTATTGTGATGTAAAGGTTCAACTCTAAGATCACTAAAATCCATTTTGGTATACTGAAAAAAATATTAAAATGTTAAAGCTTTATATAATAAATACATTTCAGTTAATTCTCAAAGCGCGATGAGGTAATTTTAAAAACTTCTAAAAAGTTACTTATTGCTTGATTCATAAATCCATCAGGACGATATAATTCGCTCGGCGTGCACCCATCGTCAAGAATATTTTCGCAAGTAGTTATAAATGTTGTGCTACATAATTAACATGGACTATTTCACTTAACTTTATTGAAAAACAAATAAAGTCGAGCGAATTATCCTGCACACAATAAAAAAATAATTTAGAAAAGAAAAGCTATGAAATTTGAATTAATATTTATTAATTATTTTAAAATTTGGCGCAACTTTAATTTACATATAATCACGGCTTTGGCGAAGCAAGGTATATTGATATATCATAAAATGAAAAACATTAACTATTTCATTTATCTCGTACTGTTATGTTTAGAAAATCAGGCATTATAACTTAATTTTTAAATAACAGGCACATGTAGTATGTGACAGACGCGTTGTACAATTTTTCTGCTTACGTAATATTATGTTAACAGCGGTCAAAGGCTTAATAAGGTCGATCATAAAGATTTATTGTTGTGCTTGAGCTGATGATAATGTAATTTTTTTTTTTGAGCAAAATGATCCACATTCTGTTTATGTCTTTACTTTATTTCTTTTATATTAATTTGTCATATTGCCAATATTATGGCTGTATAGTTTAATACCACTGTCTTTCCTATTAGGAATAAACGTAGAAAAAAAACTGTCAATATTATTGTCAAAATTTGCTAAAAATTAAATTTTGATTTTATATATTAAAAATAAAAATTAAAATAAAATCCATTAACAGACTTACCTCATATATCTATGTATGTGCTATTTTTCTACTAGCGAATCCTTATATCAATTTGATACATTTTTAAAAACCTATAATAAGAACCGCTATCTATCCCTATGGTGTCCAAGGCGAACTAACCTAACCTCTTTCAATATTAGCTGTCATATTTTTTAAATCCATGTTGGGTAAAGTAAGAGCAATTTTTCTTATCGAATTACAATGATATAAAGTTACACCACAGTGGTATGACATTTAATACGTCTTCTGAATAAGATTATTGGAAAGCAATAAATTGAGAAGTTTGTTTACAAACGACTTTTAAAATATAAAGAGATTTTCAATTCTAAATCAGTTCATATTTTTTTAAAATAATACAATTTTTAGTGTTTACAATAATAATATTTTATCGCTGGCTACTCTACTACGGAGATACGCAAATGGGAAGAAGATATCACAGTGTAAAGAAAGACACAAGTGCAATATCTGTTCTTTTATTTTCATAGCTTGAAAGGATGGTCACCTGACATAAGAGATAAGGAGTAGGACCGACCTACATGGCAATGATTTGCATTGATCATTTTCATTATCAGGGAATCTGACGATCAGCCTGCTTTGCTTCAACCCAACCAATAAACAACAACAAAGTTATAGTCCCTCTGCATGATTCAATCCCACAAAGTAACACATATAAGAATAGCATAAAAATTGTGAAAGATAATAAACAGGAACCTCAATTAATGAGACTAGTTGCTATAATTAGATATTTGAAAATTAAATATCTATATAATCAAATGTATAAATGCTATTTGACATATTATTGTATAACATGTAATAGTAGGTGTTTTTACAAACAAATGAAACCTTATTAAATCAATATATATTATGAAATAATTAACAGATATATTTGAAAAGTACCTTTTCAGTAAAAACATACATATTTCCTAAGACCTATCAAAATATTACAACTTTTTATGAATTAAGTGGTAGTATGTACATACATGATTTAATTATTTGTAATATTTGGTAATTTTTAAGAGTTATTTGCTTGTGGCTGATAGTCGAGATAATGATGAAGCAGAATAACTGAGGGTTGGAAATAAAGTTTTCACTCTAAAGTCAATATAAATTAACTCTACTCTCATATTTCTATTCTAAGCCACTAAAACCTTTTTACCATTCTGCTTGTATGTCTGCTCTCAGCCACCACAGCAAGGATCTATACAAATTGTAAACTGTATGCATTCATATATCAGATATCACTTATCCTATAAGAACCCCAATGCTTAAGAAATCTATTCGCAAACTAATGCAGCGCTCCTTGTATGTAATGTATCCCTGCTCTATCGAGGGAAATTAATTCCGAGCAGTATGATACCCATCTCAAAATTTAATCCAAGCACAAAGAGTTAAGCCAGTATTTGATTTAACAGTTAGCATGCTTTGTAATAAAGAAAAATATTGAGAGGAAACCAGTACATTAGAATATTATTAAAGTATCTAACTTTCATTTATGGCAATTTAAACTTGATTTATGTAAATAAACTCGCATAGAAGGCTGTGTGCACCTTTTAGCGATAGACATGTGTAAAGATTCTTGTATATATTTTAATTCTTCTCTTGAAGAATTTCAATTTAAGTAATATTTAATTTACAATATAATGTTCAAGGATGGAAGATGATGATGTACCTACACTGTCTGCTGAGACATTTGCAGCCCTACAAGAGTTCTATGCTGAGCAACACAAAAGGCAAGAAATACTGAATAAATTGGAAGCTGACAACAAATTGAATGAAAATATTATATTTGAAGAGAATTGGGTAAGCATTTATTTATTACATCTGTAATGGATATGTTTTTCTTTATTTTTGGTAATTTTATAGATTATGAACACCCACTATGTACCTATTTTTTGGATTTGTGTTCTAATTTGATACAAAATCTGTTAATTTATTTACCTTGTTAATTAAGACTTGAAAAATGAAAACTATTAAAAACAAATATATTTATTTGCAACAGAATATTTACAAAGCAATAGAACCAACCTAACTTCAATGATTATATAATCATGCTCCTTGTGGTGTGGTGCCAAGAACGCTAGATGGCTATACTTGTCTCCAGTTGCAACAATAATCTTAGAGCATTTATTGATCCTTGGACCTAATATCTCTATAGCAAATGAGTAGTCCACACTAATACATTCATATTCGCAACACTTACTTCAGATCCCTCTGATACCTCCCTGGCATAAAAACTTACAATATTAATCTCAATCTTTTTAATTTTTTCCTTATTTTTGTCAAAACTGGAATAATTTTGCAGGAACGAATAAAAAAAAAAAACAAATTTCATTGCCCACCTCAGGTTCCAAAACTAGCTTTAAATGTTTTGGCTTTTAAATTTATTAATAAATTAAAAATTGCAATTTGTGATTTCAGCAATTAAGTCAATTTTGGTATGATGATGAGACAGTGCAGAGGATGGTTAGAGTTATTGACAAGATATTGCCTGATGGTGGTAAGGTAGCTTTAATATCTTGCCCTACACTCTTCGTACCAGTCAAACGCCAGATTGGTAGCAGAGCAACCGGTGAGTTTGATGTCATCAGCAATGTAGACACCATATATATGTATATCAATATCCCCAATGCATATATAGCACATAAATTTGCACAGGTATACCAATCTTGACCAAAACCTAGAGTAGAGTTCAGGTTTTTTGGATAGAAGCATAGAATTTACAGCAAAAATCATATAAGGAATTATTTATTGTAATTTAATTAAATACAAGATTTCTATATACAAATGGTATAGTTAAAATATTGTCAACCTACAATTCTAATGCATATTATCTACTTTTATTTTTTTTAATATTAAAATTTAAGTATATAAATAAAAAAACCTTGAGATTGAAGCTATATTATTTTTATACATTACTATATAAAAATAATTTCACACTATTATTGTATAACCAGTTTTTATTGTTTTAATTATTTTTGTAAAATTAATATTTTTTTTTATTTACAGTTAGTCTCTTGGAATTTGATAGAAGGTTTGAAGTACATGCTCCGAATTATGTTTTCTACGATTACAATTATCCAGACAAACTACCACCAGATGTGGAGAGCTCATATGATCTTGTTGTCGCTGACCCGCCTTTCTTGTCAGAAGAATGCATTACCAAAACTGCTCAGACAATAAAACTTATGGCAAAAGAAAACATTATAGTATGCACTGGAGCTGTCATGCAGGAATTAGTACAGAAATTGCTTAACTTGAGTGTATGTCGGTTCAAACCTCATCATAGAAACAATTTAGCCAATGAATTTTCATGTTATGCCAATTTTGACTTTGATACTGTTATTTCATGATAGTTTTATAAGATGGTAACACTCACTACATTTTTAGTGTTAAGTTAAATACATTTTCATATGTATTGAGGTGGTAGAGCATAACTTCTTTTATATTCATAGCTCTTGCTGCACTTCTACGACCGTAAAAGTGCCGCCGCCTTCACAGAGTAGGCATAAAATATATCAAACCATTCCTACCTTCTTCTTTTCCCCTTCAAATGCTTCATCTTACCGAATAAACCTATTCCATCCAATTTTACATGTTGACAACGCACTGGCGACTCTCCGGATGTTGTGTGTGTCTATGGGCCATCGGATCGCTTAACATCAGATGAACCGCCTGCTCATTTATCATCCTTTCCATAAAAAAGATTACAGATCATTCAAACAGGCTCGAGTAGACAGGAGAATGTGGACTATAATAGTGGTTTAAAAATTAAAATGAATTTGACATCCAGCGTCGACACATTATAGCTTAGGTAATTTGCACACATATCAAATGTTCTTCTAAAATCTATTAAAGTTTGTGCTCGACACTGGTGTTATTCGACGCCCTAGTACTTTTAAAACATTTATTTTGACAACTGTTTATGCTCTTATAATTAATTTCTATATGAATCTTCGTCACAATATACAGTTCGACTGGTAAATCACTTTCAATGCTTCGAGGATGTTATGTGGGGATCGTATATGAAGAATAAAAGTAATGTTTAAAATAAAATATAAATTGACCACTGAGTAAACTTAAAGGAATGTTGAATAATTAATTATGTAACGCATGGGCATCCTAGCGGAAACGGCGTGGCGCGACGGTAGGTGGGTATAGTCTTTCGGGTCGTCGACCCCTGCGTAAGGTCATATGATATGGCACCAGGAACGTACTACGTTTGATTTCTTTATTGGAAAATTTGATCTAAAACTATGCCCCAAATTCTATTACATAATTATGATGACGAGTGCTCTCGTTTAATATCGTTGGTGACTCGCCAGTCCCTCTGTACAAAGTAAAAAGCAAAGTAACAGCCTATTTTTAAATGTCTCACTGCTGGGCAAAGGCCTCCTCTAGACAGAGGGTATAGGGCATAGTCCACCACGCGGCCCAAGT
>JAOCPS010747135.1:0-10402 GCA_025505425.1 Graphium colonna | reverse complement strand
TCTTCAAGGGCTCAACCATTACATCAGATTTGATAGGCAAAAAATCCTCGCAAAGGTACACCGGTTCCTGCCAAGGATGATTCGTGAGGCTATTAAAATTAAAAAACATCCAAATTTCAATACTACTGCTCTACTCCTGAAACAGGATTTTTTTTTTCAAAAGAATGTTTTATTTCTATGTAATGTCAGGCAATGTTTTATTTTCATTTATTAAAAAGTTTTAAAGATGAGATCAATGTTTTAAGTATTTTATTTATTTAATATTTGTATTTTAATCAATCAATTGAATTTTAAATTTGGGTTTTTATTACAATTATCAAATATGCAAGTCAAAGTCAATGGACGTCATTTATTTTATGAAATCAATATTAAAGGTATATTTTATTTTAATGAATTTTTCGACATATTTAAGTTTCATATTACTTTTTTTGTTATCTCATCAGAACTATGTAAATAAAATACCTAAATCATGATTGCATTTCAGTACCGTGACATATAGCAGACATTTATATAAATTGTTTGAAAATTATACAAATTAATATTAATCTTGGTATTGATTATTTAATTATAGTCTTTGACCACAGAACCTTAATAATGTTTAACCTTATAACTAAAATTAATTATGGTCGAATTTCGACCACTGGGCGACCACTAGTATATATTATTATAAAGCTGAAGAGTTTGTTTGTTTGCTTCACTTTTACGCGCTAATCTCTGAAACTACTGACCCTAATTGAAAAATAATTTTACAGTTGCATAACATATGGAATTTGGAAAGCCCTATTACTTAAAAAGAACTTGTGACAGAAAATAATATCTTTCTTCCAACTCAAGAAAATCGATATTAAAAGCAATAATTTTGGTGTAAGATTAACTTTATTTGAAAAGAAAATCCTGAAAAGAAAATGTCGGAAAGTGATTGTATGTCAACATGAATTGGTTTTTATAAATAAGTAACAAACAAAATCCAACTAAAATCTTAATAATTGCCATTTACTAGTTAGTTTTAAAACTTTGACAAATTATAACACTATTATTGTACAGTGCTTGTGAGTTAAATGATATTTCGTTTGTTAGAAGTGGAACCTCTAGTTGATTGGAAATATGCAATTGCAATGTCATGTGACTTATATTAACACGACGTCAATACAAAGATGTTATGAAACTTAAAAAAATGCTTTTGTAATGAAATAAAAATAATCAAACTTGTATTTTTAAGTTACTGTATTTATTATTCTAATTAGGAAATGTTGTGAAGTAGCAAACAAGTATAAACTAACACATTGACTGTCATATTTCGTTTGAATTATATCAGGATACAGGCTTCGGTTGTGCATAAGTTTGAATAAACAGTACATACAAGAAAGTGTAACAATACTCAGAATTTTAAAGTTATATTAAAAGTTAAATAAAGTTTTAATTGGGAATAGTTATAAATACACTTTGGCTCCCAAACTAGTCTAAGCTTTTATCTTAAAATCCTAAGTCCGCTAAGAAAGTTTTATGTGCTCAAGGTAAAAGATAATAATCGGTATTTAATCTTTTAGTATTATTTTTACAGAAAGAACTTTACACATCGATATAATCTATATTATCCATGGGACAAACAACATTGAAGTTGAATTCAAGCTACAAAGGACTGTTTTTGAATTGATAAATAACGTTTACCCACTCCATCTTTTAACGGCAGCTGCCTCATGTTTATAAATATTTGCAAAAACAGTATCAAAAGTACTTAATTGGCTTGATCCAAGAAATTGTCCACATAATGTTTTCTCTCATCACTGAAAGAGGACATGTAGTTGGTTAGGTGTATCACTGCATCTTCCTCGATAAATAAAAAGTCAGTTCTGTTGATTTTCTTTTTCTAAATCAGCATTCGCTTGTTGGAGATACGGTTGAGATATTTTAAAAATTGTGATAGTGATTACTGACCGTCTTTTAATAATAAGCGATAGTGCTGCCTTTTTCCAGAAGTCAAAAAATTGTATGGATCCCGAGGCTTCATAAGCAGTGTCAATTTTTTTTTATCATTATCCAGGCATTGCTTCTATCTGATCAAGAGGCACAGTCTCCAAACAGGATATGTATTTTTAAATTAAACAACTTTACGGATTTAATCGCGGTTTATTTTTAAATCTTATTACCCGACGTTTCGAACCCTTTACAGCGTTCATGGTCACGGGTAGGACTCCTACCCGTGATCATGAACGAAATTTAGAAATAAACCGCGATAAAATCCGTAAAGTTGTTTAATTTAAAAATGTCTAATATTCGCGTAAGTCTCAAAAACGGGATATATATTTATTTAATTCTGCTTCGTTAGTACGATCGAGGAAATATATAGACGGTTGGAATTTGTCAGCTTATACTTCTTTGATAGTATCATAAGTTTCGGATAAATTTTTAAGAACGACATTCGTAAGTTCCCTACCTAGAGGAGTAAAATAAAGGATGCACTCTTTTAAGGAATTTTCTTTTTTTTTCTGTTCATATCTAGGAAAAAATTCGCTAAATCATGTTTATGTTAGGTAAGGTCTCGATGTACATAGTGCTTTCAAGGTATTTCAAAGATGTTTAAATTGGTTTTAGTTTTTCTCTATTTCATGGTTGCGATAATTACAGTCAAGATTATGTAACAAGTTGTTACCGACATTTTTGTATTTAGTTTATTCTGTTTTGCGCTTTTTTATTATTGGGATTGGTTATGCTTTATTTTACAAGCCTGGGGGTTATTCATGGCTTTATCGTGAATTGAATAATACTGACTTTAGCTTTTTTATTTTGGTTTGGCTTTTTGTCGGTAACCTATCCATAAAATAGCATTGTTAACGCAAAGCTTAACAATAGTTCGTCATTTGCCAGCTCTGTTGTGATTGCATCTTAGTCGATTTTAAGGGACCATTGTTTTTTTTCTAAACCGCATTTCACACATAAAGTAAGATTTTATCAATATGTGATCTAGACAAGACTTTATGGTAGGTATTTTAATGGCCATCATAGGCAGATATTTAAGACCTTACAGATTTTTTTTATTTATATAACAGATGTCAATGTTTAGATTAGTCGCAACTACAATCAATGAATATTGTAAGAGAAATTTTGAAGTCATTTCTAAGGAGCAAAGTAGGCTTCCTAAACTACTAAAAGAACGCAAATGATAAATTTCTAATAATGTTATTTTGCTTTTAATAGTTATAAAGTAAATATGCCGGTCACTTCTTGTATAAATTGCGATATTCCCATTTTCGTTACTTTGCAAGTTCATCCTAGAGTGCCTAAACGATCCCAGAAATTTTTAATACACTATTTACGATCAACAAGCATTCAGTTCTAGTAGTCCCGTTTAAAATGACTACTTAAAGCCTTAGTACTGAGGCGTTCGAGAGCACCGATTAATGCATCTTAATTATTAATATTATTTATACAACTGTTAACTAAAGAGTGGGTTAAAAAAATGTAAATAATTATAATTGAAATCGATACCACAATGTTAAAGCCACCTTTGATATTTTATTATTTTTTAATATTTCTGTTCGATATATGTAGAAGAACTATTACGGAGAGGAATTTTGCTAGAAGGAATTCAAGTGATAATCCACGTGTAATAAAACTTCATTCTCGAATAATTTAGACCATTTGCTACTCTTTAAAAAGACTATATTTTTCATTTTATTAAGAAAGATACCAACCATTATTTTGTGATTACAACCGAAATCTTATTGGAATTGAAAATATTTTTATGTGATGACTCAATTTCATAATCAAAAGTAATTATAAAGCACTAGGAACCATCAAAACAAACGTGTGTATACATTTCGGTAAATGCTCAGCTTATTCCATAAACGGAAGCCTTATATGTTCGATCTAATTCATGAATAGCTTGTCTGTATAAAACGACAAAATGAACCGTCTAATTATGACAATTTAGTAAAAAGCTACTAAACTAAATGAGTTATTGGGTCTGAAAACAAAGCCGTAATCAGATAACGTCTAAACACGCAACGTAAACGTAAAAGTTCACGACTAATGCTACGTATAGGGGTCACTCCTACACCGTAGCCGTGAATGAGTGACGCTATCGGCCGAACGATCGCATGTTCTGCTGAAAGTCTTAATTTGATAAATGTCATTAAATGCCTTTTCTGGCTTTCATATGTGCTGATGAAACGATTCTCACTTTATAAAACGTGAAGAAGTACTATTATACGAAATTTGCTTTTTTCTTCGTGAAGCAAAATCAGTAAGTTAATTAAATACCATCCATTAAATAATAGGGGTCTTTTCTAATACATTTATTTTTGTGTTTTACTTTACAGTATGTCTTTTATGACTTACTAGCTATAACTTCAGTTCTACGTGCAATTTTATGACTTATTTTTTGTACGGTTTTTTTTTATTTTCCGCTAAGTTATTACGTTATTGAATATTTCATTGATTAGACCTATTTTAAGCGATCATTCAATTAAATAGCAACATAAACTACTGGAAACTACTTCATATTACTTATAAAGTGCAGATTAAGTGAACTATGATACACAAATGGACCTTGTTTATAATAATTATAATATTATTAATAATAAATACTGAGTTTTCTCAACTAAAGCGAGTAAAAGCACCGACTTTTTTCCTATATCATACCTATACTGAAATAAAATATTAAATTTCATTTCATTTGTTTCTTAAGCCATTAATTTATTTAAGTGTTCAGTAAATTGTAGGCAGTAAGGAAAATATATAACAAATTGTATGATATTTAAAATAACGTCTTTTTACATATATATTTAACCAATCTAATAGCCTGGCGCAGCCAGTGTTCTCTCCGTACGTTGAATAAAATAAAGTAATATCGTAAGTAGTGTCTTCCCTAGCCATTCGATTCCCAAACAGGTTCAAACACGATTGCCCCAGAATAATTAGTTTAAATTTCCTATTGCTTGAAACTTTCTTGATCAAAACAATATTAATCACAGCCTCTAACATTAATCGCATCCCTTCGGTAGTTAATATGAATTTATTTATATTGAACTGAACTTTTCAGCAGGTTCTTACAAAACGTATGCTTTTTTTGTACTGATACTTAAATTTGTCAGCATCTGCATAGTTCAGAATAAAACACGGCGGTCAATTCGTTAGAGACTAACCGGCCCCACAAAAGTATCCAAGTTTAAAACATAAATGATCATTGTGGCGCAGACAAAGGACGATTGTATACTACATAATGCTTATTTTTTCTGCTTTTCATCCTCACTGCCAATACTGGCTCATGCGTTAGTCCCTGTAGTTTATTTTTGTATTTTCGAAGGATTTTGATATTAAAATTTAAGGAGATCGAAAATTACAAGACCTCAAATCGATAATATAATTGGCATGGCAGACCGTGGTAGCGCCGTATGTATGTTAGTTTTTGTTTTTGAAATGTAAGGTAAGGTAAGGTTTATTAATAATATAAGCTATTCACTACGGACACTTAATTCTTATTTGTTTAGCTTTATTTTTGTTCTTTATAAACGTACATTGGTACTCTTAAAAACTACAACATAAGTCATAAAACTATTCTTATTTCTACAGCTGTGAGTATTTTTTTTTATAATTATATTATTAGCGTTCTGGATTTGTAAAAGTATTATTTTCATGTCGAATTTATTTCCTAATTAGGATGAGAGGTTTACTCTAATATGAATGACATTATTTAATTTTTTGCTAAGGTTACAGTTGCGACACAATTTTTTCTTCATCAATTTGTTTTATTTTTTAAACTTACTTGCTACTAGCTAACTCTAAATTTACTCTGGGACATCCTAAATGCCACGTGGTGACCAGAAAGAGCAGCCGGAGTTGTTTTTGGGTGAATTTTTGTTAGGGATTCCGTATCCGCTGTATTTTTGTCCCACATTACCATCTCGGTCTCGGATAATATTCGATGATTTTTTGTTTTTCAGCACCCTGGTCCATAAGCCTTCCTAATGCGTCATTGGTGTCGTCGGTGTAAAAGATAAATGTTGCAGTGTGCCAGTATATTGCTACCACGGCATGCTGCACACTCACAGTTTCAGACATGCCTATACACATTATACGGGTTACGGATTTATTTCCAGAATTTGTTTTTTATATTGATTCGTATGTGTCTTATCTAAACAATCACGTACATACACTTACGTGCTTGTGTATATATATCTACATGATTTCACTTTATGAAGTTTCAGCCTACCAATTACCTAAGTTTAATCAACAAGCTGGACATGAAACATTTGCAGCTTGTTTATAATAAGCGATTGAATTGAAGAAATGCTACAGTACTATACACAATTTGTACAAATTAGATTATAATATAAATATACTAGGTATTTAAGACAACAGTTTTACAGACCTTCGTTTATTTCTCTCCCATAAGCGATCTCTACTCCTGCGGCTTTTTAACAATAGCGTTGCAGGGTTATTTTGGAAAGCCATTAAAATTTAAATTGATTTAGGGCGCGTGAAGTGTTAAGATAAACTGGCACCATGAACATCTATGAAATATTTTTTAATATTTTGTAATATAAGACAATTTGTTTAAAACATCATGCTAATGGATTGTGCTCGCCTAATTTAAGGTATAAGTATATTGTGTCAATGGCATATATGAAATGGCGTTAGCTTTATGTAATTTATTTACTAATTTTGTGTGACGATAAAAAACTAGACTATCAACTAACTTAAAAATTATGTGCTACGACACTCAATTTGTGTGCTATCGAAACGGCCATTAAGTGACTATATATTTGTCAAATTAGAACATTAAGTACAAAATGTGATCGTTTGGCCGATAATGTCGCCTAGTCACTGCCATCGTGTAACATTGACCTTAAATCGTAGCATTAGTTCTCAAGTTTCCGTTTTTAGATCTAGTTACATAGTACATTACATTTATACTAGTACACGTAGCTAACAATATTTTTACTTATCATTCTTTCGATTGTCATTTGTTACAAAAATCAATTATTTGCAGTTAGTCTGCCATATATTTCATTAAAACGATACAAAACCATTAGATTACCACACAAACATTGGTAATACAATCTCTTGACTGATTTGATTTAATAGATTTTGAGTCAACTTATAATTAAAACATTGCAAATGACTTTTACTTATTGCAATTAAACGGATAACATTAAATATTTTAAATATGTATTATGTAGTATGTAAATATTTTAGAAATTGTTTAAATTCAAAGTAGGTTAAAGTACTTTAATATGTATTCTTGTCGCCATAACACTACTCTGTAGTTTCACGACATATTTTTATAGAAAAGTATTTGTAAAACCTTTTTGAAAATAAATAAGAAAAAGAGAACACAGGGAACCCATCAATGATAAATGATTAGTGATTATTTTCACATAAAACAGCGAAACTGACTACTAAAGCCCCGGAAGTCAATAAACGTGAAACAATTTTATATTTTTTTTATCTAAAAAAGAAACTACTGAACCAATTTTCGAAAAATTTAACGGAATAAACTTTTATCTCTATATTATATCCCTTCCAATAAAAGTGCAAGTTATAAACGAATTTTACCAATTGACTCATAACTTGCAGAGAAATCAGGTTGTATACATATCACAAAATCGTACAGTCAATTTGAGGCCCTCCTCGTTTTTCAAAGTCGGCTGGCAAAGCGTTTGACTTATTAAAATAGACTTATCACAATGCGCAGCAGTTGCTTTGCTTCGTAAAGCATTGTTGTTGTAATTTGTTTGTTGAATGAGCGCAGTGTCGTCAGTGGAGTTATGGTGACAGATGGGTAAAAAACATTAGACGGCAATGAAGGTAATTATTTGGGTACTGGTATGTTAACTAAACCCTTTCAAAATATTATCTTCGTTATTTGCTAAGTATATATCCTTTTTCCAAATTGAGTTGACGTATTCTAATGTCTACTGTTATAAATTACAACAGTTGCCCAGTAATTTAAAACTAAAGAGCCTTTTAATTTCATTGTCTTTAAAGTAAATTTACTATCTTAGAAATAATTGACTGTCTTCGAACTAATCTTCTTAGAAATATTAAAAGTTACCACAAACGTTAACCCTCACGGTCTAAATAAATAATATCCTTCGCATTTTATATTTTATTTGCATCAATATTTTACTCAAATGGTGTTACCGAAAACAATTTACAACACTAGCGAGTCATATCAAGGCCATTTTAGGTGACTTCTACGACATTTAGATTTTTATCAAAACACGTGAACCAGCCCCCTTGTCGCCAGTCACAACATTAATTTTATAAAATAGCTCTTTAAAAAATTTTTGGTCCTAGGACCCCACGTACCTAACGTCTCCAAAGCAAGAAGCACAAATAGGTAGTCCGCACTGACTGACTTGTATTTGTGACACTTGCTCACTTCAGCTTCTTCTGATGACGACCCGGCTCTTTCTGAAGTCGCCCTTAGAAGAGAGGCAGCCAATTTGTCGACGCAATTCAGACCATCGGGTCTATTGCCATCATCGCGAAAAATATGCTGACATTTTCTGGAGCTCGAGAACAGAGAGAGTAGGTAGTGGCAAGAGCCCTCCAGATGACCTCATTTAGAGAGCCGTGGCGGGAAAAATCGCCAGTACTTTTTTGACACCCTAGTCCGTGCACGCCTAAATTATTAACATAAGAACAACATAGACAAATATGTGGTTCACACAACGGAGCACGCAAACGGATTCCTACGGTAATGCGTAAGCTTTTGCCATCAAGTAATGTACTTGATGGAAGAGCTTGAAGCCAGTGGCTAGAATCCTTTGATGAGACATCAAGAAAACGAGCGCGGTCGGTATCACTGTTCAAATCTTGAAGAAATTCTTGGTTAGTTTTCCGCGCCAAAGGAATATCCCACTGTTTTTGTTGGGTAATTTCCAGTGCAACATAATTGCTTCCTCAGCAAAAGAGAGATCAAAATTATGTTGATGTAAATTTTGTGACTCAAAAAGGTTGTACTATGCACGGAATCAATATAAGCTAGCAAAGCAATAATTGAAATTTTCCTAAAACCTATTCCGCCGAAACGAATAGGTAAAGTCGCTTGAGTTCAGCTCAATTCATTAAAGGATAAATTTAATTTTTTTTCTAAAGTTGTCTTAAGACTTATATCAATTTCATTCAAAATACCAGTGCATTTCCAAACTGGATTCAAGCGAAGATGTTATGTGAATTGGGGAACAAAGACACAATGTCTAAGAATAGTTAGAGCTATAATAAGGATTTAAAAGAAACAATTTTTGAGCATGATCTAAAATTGGTCAAACTTTACTTTTAAGAAAGGTTCCAAACTTTGAGATAATAAAGGAGCACCTAAGAGGTAAAGAGAATTCGCACAAATTTCTTTAATATCTTAAGAAATCGTATTAAAATTTTGAAAAAAAAACGAATTTTATCCATGCCGCGAGGAGTAGGGTTATTTCATTATTGTAGTTAGATTAGTATTGCTTTGTAAATATTATTGTTGTAAATAATGAGTATATAAAAAAACACGTGATGATATAGTTTTCTATAATACACGTGGTGTAAATAACCGACGACTTTTTGAATATTATAGTATTTGAAAACATGCGAAAGCTAAACAATGGCAAACGAGTTATTTGCATAAATGTATTAGCAGCTGTCATGTAGAGTTACCCTGGGATTTGTTAGTTTCTCATGAATGTGAATTACGTAGAACTTATTCGCCCGAACTATTTGCCTCGTCGGGTTAATGTGTAACGTGTGGTTGCTTAGTAAGAAGTTGCTTTAAGTTATCCACTCTTTAGGATTTTTAGTTTTAATCAAATTGTGAGGTATTTAATCAAAGCGACACTTTATAGCGGACCCAAAATATCTTTGCTGTTTCTAAAAGTTTGTTTTTGAAGCAGCAAAGATATTTTGGCTCGGCACTCTTCTCATTATCTTTACCCCTTCTTCATAAAATATATTTTAAAAAGGGCATCTTCTTAATGTTATCCATCAAAAAAACAATCAAATTCTAAATGTAATGTACCAATATCATATAAAAGTATATTTTATTAATATTATAGATGAGAATATACACTGGTTATAAAAGTTCAAGTTAATGAGATGAGTGTTACTAAAAAAATCTGATTATTTTAAACTTATTAAAAACGTTTTTTTAATCTCTAAGTAACGAGGTGGTAAAATGCAATTGTATTATTTAATTACCTGAATTTAACTGTTCTAGTCTACCACATATTGGTTGACATAACTTTAGGTTTCAAATAGGCAGCGTTCATAGAGAGCCCGATAGTACATTTATCAAATTAAGACTATTAGAGGGGCAATGCGATTTTTCAAACGATATTGCTTAAATGGTCACGGCTTTTATGGGTCTGATGTAACTCATAATATAAATGGACGAAGGCGGAATTTCTTGTTTCAA
>JAOCPS010747025.1:0-10402 GCA_025505425.1 Graphium colonna | reverse complement strand
AAAAGAAAAGGATAGACATGGCCATCCGGCATCCCCAAAAGTCATGCATACTTTATTTTATGCCGACTTTACAAAGGACTTGTATAAAAACATATTTATTTAAAGTCAAAATTTGATGAAAACCCGACACACTCCAATTTTGTTAACTCTTGCGAATGTTATCAGATATTCGGAAAACATATTTTTTTTTTGTAAAATAATTGTACGTATTTTTTGCGACATATTTGGATTTTTTTTTTATTTTAGGACAGATTTCAATGTATCACTTTTATGGTAGCATTGCTGTGTACTACTTTATATATAAAATTCATATATAATCTATGGTTTATTTTTAAATAAAATCGATAGTCAAATGATTTCGATACTTATTCTTTTACGTAATCGATTGATCTTTAGGTCTATCTATTCGCCTTCAATTAAAAATATATTTGGAAAACATATTTTTTTTTTGTAAAATAATTGTACGTATTTTTTGCGACATATTTGGATTTTTCTTTATTTTAGGACAGATGTCAATTTATCACTTTTATGGTAGCATTGCTGTGTACTACTTTATATATAAAATTCATATATAATCTATGGTTTATTTTCAAATAAAATCGATAGTCAAATGATTTCGATACTTATTCTTTTACGTAATCGATCGATCTTTAGGTGTATTTATTCGCCTTCATATAGATATATTTTTTGTAGTTCTACGAATATAAACATTGCTTTTAATTTTCTCCCTCGTCTCAAAATATATCGTCCTTCGACCACTAGGCATAAAACTAAAATAATTTCCGCTTTTATCTTTTGATTCATAAAAGAACACGAATCTACCTTTTAAAAGTCAAAAGCAACTGCAGTTACAGCGTACTTTTCATTTGAAGATGGTTAATTTCCCATTAGTCGAAACGTACAGGATCAGAAATGACTGTTTAAATGACATTCTCCTTCTGACGGCTAGAGTTCGAGTACCAGACATCCCATCAGCAAGGCTACCAGGTCAACGGCTAGGTCATCTAACAATGTAAAGATACACATATCGTTTCGCTCAGCGTTATCAGTTTAGACTAATATCTAAATTCTAGCGTCGAAACGTTAAAAACGCGTCCGTCTCTAGTATCGCAACTATAGGCATTACGTCTCCGCCTCGCGTCGAGTATACACACGTCGCTCTCTGTATATATGACGCGTTAACCCCTGTGATCATTTCACGTGAATAACCGTGTAGATGTGCATATTTGGTATACGCGAGTGGATTACACGTGACCCACTGCGGTCTGACGTGCACCCCCGTGAAAGTTACACACGCGTGAACGTTCCCCATGTACACTCCTGTGCAGGCCGAGGGACGGGTGATGGGTCGGCGGTTTGTGCTAACACTGGTGATTGGGATATCGGCCGGCTTTAGTTTTGCGTACATACTCCTCACGTCCTACGGTCTCACCAGGGACGTAGCTTGGTACGGCGGCAACAGGTAAACTACTGTCTATTTTGCACGAATTTGCACGTTTCACTACAATCGCATGTATCTTTGCAGCTTTTCGGTGTGTAGCGATTTTGTTTTATGTGGGTGTGTGTGTATTTGTTGTGTTTTATAGTATAAGGGTGTTAGTTTAAGGTGTATCGGTGTGTGTATCAATCAACTGAACTAACTACGTTTTTTTTTTTATTAAACAAAATTTTTCCATCCGATTAAATATCACCACATTTTGCTTTTTTAAAGGGTCCATTAAATTTTAAATTAATTCTATGCATGCTATCTTGCGTAGTTTTTAATATACGGCATGTAGCATTAGCATGCCATTTGAATCCTTACCGCTTCGCTTTTGTTATTGTGCTAAGGAATTTATTTTCATTCTCATCGAATGTAAGGAATCTTCATTGTACTCGAAACTGAGAATTCCATTTATTGTATAAAAATATTCAAACGTTTTAGAAAGTTGTTAATACCATATCTAATATAATTATATAACATTATCGATCACCACCATAGCCTAGTGGTATGGGACCCTATATCTGATACCGGAGGTCGTGGGTTCAAATCCCGAGGGGAAACAATAACTTTGTGGTGTTGTTTATTACTTGGATTTGAGCAATGCGGGCTGATCATCCGATTGCCTGAAAGGAAAGATGATGCGTCGGACCATTGCGCTTCGGTCGAGATATGGTAAGTGTGTGTGCGTGCCTGCGTATGTGTATCCGTACCGCCTCCGTAGCCTAGTGGCTAACCGGAGGTCGTGGGTTCGAATCCCGCGGGCTGACAATGACTTTGTGTTGTTGTTTCTTGGTTTGATTAGGGCAATGCGGGCTGACCACCCGATTGTCTGAAAAGAAAGATGATCCATACGTCAGATGGGCATGTAAAAAGTCAGTCCTGCGTCTGATCTCACTCCGGTCGTGTAGGATATCCGTCCCATCGGGCTATGAGAGTAAAGGAACAGAGAGTGCACCTGTGTTCGCGCGTACACTTGTGCACTATAATATCTCCTGCGCAGTTGGCTAATCTCTGATTAGATTGGCCGCCGTGGCCGTAATTCGGTCAGGAGGACTTTATTTACATTACGTTACACTGTCAAGTACATAAAAAGGAATAGTGACCACTCTGTACCGTAAGAAATGCAATATCTAATAGAAAATCTGTTCCCGAGTAGGGTTTTGAACATATTAAAAGGACCTCGTCGAGGTACATCATTAAAGATAGCAAAGGACAATGCCCATTTTTATATGGCAAACCATACCAAGTTGTATCAAGTTCAAACATTTTTTTTTTGGAAACTAGACTTGTTATATTAACTACTACAGTAATTATTTTCGTAAAAAAAACTCGCGTTTCGGAGATATTTAATAATAGCTTCTATTGCATTCTATATCACAAAATAAAGCAAAATTCATACTTTTATACTTAAAATTAAATTCCACGCTTAAAATCAAATCCATAAAGCCAAAAGTCTTTAAAAATTATGAAAATAAATACTATATAACTTTGATCTTGGTAATAGGTTTGGGCCCAATCCTTTGAGTGCAAAATCGAGTTATAATAATAATAATATTAATAAGAATTTTCTTTGCAAATCCGCCATGATGTTCTATGGAAAATGAAATACCTTTTTAAATATGTATATCTTTGATGTAATCTTTTTTTTATATTTTTCTTACGTTTTCGCAGGGCCCGATTACCCAACTGACCCAAAGCCACACGTCGGTTTTCCACGCGGGCATAATAGGAAAAGGAGTGCGAAAAGGTAATGATCAAGATGAAAATGGAAAAATGCCGCCTATTCTGACGGCCAACAACGAGTTGCTCATGGGCGCGCTCATGTCTTGTATGGTGGGTATAATATCTTGCTGTGGAATGTTGTACTCTTTTCGGTTATAATTACATTAAATAACTTCTTATTTCAAACGAGATGTTGCCTGCGGGGTCACCACTGTGACCATTGAGTCACCAATGATGTTAAGGATACTCGGCACTCGTTTATCATAATATTTTTGTAATAACATTAGTTTAGTTTTCTACAAAAGTTAAAAAAAAATAGATAAGCGTGGATACGGTGCTGGCAGCGATAAAACGGCCAGCTAGCGCAGTTCATTGACCCGAAAACAGCTCGGCTCGCGCCGCGTCCGCTAGGATGCACATATGTCTCGTAAAATCACTGAACTTTCGATTACTTTACAATTTCTACTCAGTGGTTTTCCCCAAATATAACGTCCTTAAATATTGAAAGCACCCTGTAAGTATTTTATGCGGAACCTTAAACTTTTTTCAACGATGAAAATAGTCTTAACTTATTACTTATACCATTAGCTGTCTGCCAATCCCAAGTTCCGTCTAAAACTGTTAAGCCATTTCGGAGATTAGCTAAACCAAACAGACAGACAGACGGACAAAAAGAATTATAAATTGTTTCTTTTCTATATTACTCTCTGCTTTTAGTGCAAAGCTGAAGCTCTTATTTACAAAAGTGACTGGTTAGCCACCTTCTATATTCAAAGATGTTACATAAATAATAAATGTAATATTAAAAGCAAATATTAATTGATTACTGAGTAAACTTAAACGAAATTCGAGTAATTATTTACGAAAACCATGCCTAACGGACGCGGCGCACGCGGCCGCATTTTCGGGTCAATGAACTGCGCCAGCTGGTCATTTGTTCGCTGCCGGCATCGTATCCACGTTTAATCTATTTTAATTTTTTTTTTCGGATCTATTTTAAAATTTGGTCGAAAACTGTGGCAATCGAGTGTCGAGTGTTCTTTTTTAATATCATTGATGGCTCACCATCAACCTGTATATTATAAAAGATATTACAAGCACACACTTCAACTTACTTTTTATGTGTATGTAATACTAAAATATATGTATTCCATGCAACATACATAATTTTGGTTATATTCACGTAAATAATTAATTGTCACTTATAATACTTTTTACAATAAGTGATTTCTGGCTTTACTTAAATAAGTTACCACATTAAAACTGTCGTCTTTTATGAAGAAAAAATCAATAGCGTAGGTGTCTACTTGAATTTTTGTTAATAAGGTTTTCAGGCTTTTGTAAACCTTAATATATCATTGATTCAGATTAAATATTGTAGATTTGTGTAAAGTAATTGTTTATTGTATTTTTACATAATCGTTTTTCAGGACGGCAACAGTGGTATTGTGGAAGGCACTACATCCATTTCTCTGTTACTCGTAGAGTTGGTATCTCCGGACGTCATGTACAACGGGCTGCCCTGGCCCGATGAAGATTTTACCAAGGTAAATATTAATATTTTTCACATGTCCTGGATACCCACTGTTCTGGATCCGTCAATCTTTTTGGTCTCTGTATAAATGTGTATTAATTGTGGAAAGAAATGAAAAATAAACGGTTTCTTAGTGTTCTAGTGAAGTTTGTGGAGTTATGGACTTAAAAATATAAATTATAAAAAGTAGTGTTATTATAATTTTGCTAAAAGCTAAATTTTAGCGTTTCGTTTGGGTTCTTCGACATCTTGTGACATATTCAGCCTTGATCTGAAGTAAAACGTACCGAACGGTATTTGATAAAACGTGGGAGAACTTTATAAAATAAAATGGTAAAAAATATAAAAACCAAAATAAACAAGTAGCTTAGACAAGTTACTGGCACAAGCAAAATTTAATAATTAACACAAAGGTGTAATGTAAATGCGGAAGTAAACTTGTTTCACCTTGTTATGTTATTTTTGCACATGATAATTACACTTTATGTACACATCTAAAAGCAAATAACTTTTTAAAAATATTACGCAAATTGACAAGCATTTACCAAGATTTTGTAAAGAAAGGACGAAACTCAAATTTCCAAGTGTGATGATTAATAAAATAAAAAAAAATAAGTTGAATCATTTGCTGAACTTCTGGTTTTTATTTAAATATTCGCAGATCCGTTTGAAAATTTACTAATGTTTCTTAGCCAGTCCAATTAAGCTCTAGGCTTGTGCTAGGATATGGTTCGCGACATGAATTTGAATCTTCAACCACGTGATCGTATGTGTTATCCTTATTCATCAGGCTATTGGCCCTTCAAGGTTATTAAGGAAGCGAGTGTTTTCCAGCAAGTGAGCATAGAACGCGAGCTGTACATGAGAGGCGCGGTGCAGAGATGCGCGGTGGCAAGGGCGGCGCTGCGCAGGGTCGCGCGGGCGCGGCCGGCGCTGTGCCTGGCCTCGGCGCTGCTAAGGGCCACGGCGGCCACCTTGCTGCATCGCCTTAGGGCGCATTTAGGTTAAACATTTGCTTTCCATTTACCACTCAAAGAATTAACTGTCTTCTTGAGAGTTGATGCATCTCTTGAAAAATACTTTTCAGAATATTCACGTTAACTTTCGAGTGAAGCATGGGCATATCTAGACTTATTTTCCAAGGTGGACACTAGACAATCTTCTCTCCCCCTTCCCCGCTCTATATACACCCATGGGGTGAATTTTCTTAAAAGGTCTTATTCTAGGTGCTAAAATACAATGTATTTTTTTTTTTCAATTAGTAGACCGCAATGTCTTACTTTTCCTTATGGTAGACTAGAGTACATTTTACTATTTTCTTGGGATAAAGAATCCCAAGAATATCTAAAATCCCAAAAAAATTAGTATGAACATAAAATTTCATCTTATACCTATAATTATTATAAAAAAAATAACTCTCGTTATATTCTTTAAATTCTTCAATACTTAAAATACTTGAAGAAGATACAAACTTTGCTCATAGACTATTAGTGTTGGAAACAGAAACTGTGTCATAATTTAGCTTAAATTCCTTGCTCGAAGCTATGAGCCATAATATGTGCATAGTAGTAATAGTAATGATAATGTGCGTGGGCTCAATTCTCTTTACTCAAAGCAAATATGAATTCAAACCCTGGCACGAATTAAATTTAAATATAACAACTAATAAATAAAAAGCTTTATTCAAATAATACATATGTTATAGATAAAGATCTCTAATTCCCACACTAGGAAAACCTGTGTTGTGGGAAAATAGGCTCATACCCATTGTTACAGAATAACCACTAAATAACAATAAAGACAACCAAAACATAAAGAAGCTTAATTTAAGTACGAATGTGGCAAAATAAAAATGTTTGTTTTAAATGTTGTTTAAATGTAATGTATATGTGTTAGTATGCACCTGTATTTATTTTAAAATAACTATAAAATTTTAAGGCATATATTTTATTTACTTACAAGTTTTAAGAAGTAATTTTAAGTGCTGATTTACCACCTGCTGAGGTAAAGGAAATCCAAAGAAATATTTTTAACAAATGTAAAGTTCGTTAATCACACACTGCGATAACAAAGCGAACCCTACACCACTCTATCTAGACGAGAACTTTGCCCAGCTGTAGAAAATTAAAAAAAATAGGTTGTTATTATACGCGTCAATCTTCTTGGCGGTTCAAGGTCACATCCCTTTACGCCCCGCCAAATCTAAAATTGTGTTCTACGCAGCGACTTGTGTGTTGTTATGAGGCGTCAGCAAGATTGCATCGTACTTATACCTTAATTTTATTAATAAACAGATCGCCACGCCCAGTCGGCGGAGACGGCGACCGAGATGGCTGCACTGTCGGAATTACTCTCGACGATGACTTTAGGCCAACTGCTGCCTCACCCTCTGAGTCATATGTTGGAATTGGCACCGGAGCTGACAGCCAGCGAGGTGATTAATAATTAATTTTCAAGTTTTATCGCACTGTATTTGCGTTTGTCAAAGTCTATTTACTTTGATTTATAACAAGCAAGAACTGCGTTATTACCCGCGTATAAACGGAGTAAGGGAAGTACCCTTACTCCGTCAACCTAAAATATCAATAAGTATTAAAAACGCAATTTATTTTTGCTGTGGAAACGTATCACAGAAGGATTGTAAAACTGAACATCGCATATCGACGCTATATGTTGATTTTGAGATTTTGGAGAGAAAAAATCTCGATTAAAAACAGGAAGTGGGGGTTGGAAGTGCCGGATTAACCAAACCCCTAGGCAAAGCAATTCTCAGGGTCTCTTCTCTCTAACATTTTCAGCTTTCTTATATAATTTTTTTTCTACCACTTTTGCTTTTCAATGCATATTCTTAATAGGTTTTTATATACTAAGTTACCAGTCGTAAAAGTTGTTCCGTCCGACCTTTGGCAACTGATTGGAGTGGAATTGTAAATCGAAAAGTTTTAGGACTCCATCCAAACACAAAATTATTTTTATCAAATATCACTACTAAAGTCATTATTCGATCAAAAACCAATCATTAAAAATAGCTCAACCGTTTAAGAGTTCACTCAGATAGAGACAAAAGTAATATTTCATTAAGTAACATTCATAGATATTGTAAAAAAAATATTGTTTTTAAATGCTATTTAAAATCTACCCATGGAAAACTATTAATAACTTAAATTGCAAAAGACATTGAGAGGTGGCTGAGCATAACATCCTTTTACTGCTTTTGCTGCACTTCTAAGGCCGCGCTCGCCCGGGGAAGTACCACCGCCCTTTATAAAGTCTGCATAAAGTAAAGTATGCATGAATTTAGGGGATGCCAAATGGCCATGCCTACCCTTTTGTTTTATCACTCCTGTTCCAAATCTTTTATTCCGACCCATCCTATCCAATAAACCTATTCTATCCGATTTTCCAGGTTGACAACGCTCTCGTAACTCTCCGGATGATGCGTGTTTCTATGGGTGACGGGATCATTTACCATGGGGTGAACCGTCAGCTCGTGTCTTTCTTTCCATAAAAAGAAGTATTTTTGATGGGAAACAATTGATTGTAGACCAAACACTGTATAACACTTTTTTGTGTGTGTTTTAAATCAATAATTACGTGAATTTCCAGCTCGTGCAGGTATTGCGAGATTGTCTATGGAATTACACGAGAGATCACGTGCCTTCGCCCGCATTGTTCACGTGTGATTCTTCAGGTAAATATATATATGATATTTCCTTTACTTCTTAATTTGTGTTAACGTAATTAATATAATATACACAGTGTACTGGATGTTATAGTTTGTCTTTACGTCTTTAAAAATGCGTGGCAAAGTGCTTACTTTTATTATTAAAAAAATACTTTAGCTATTTTAATTGTGTTTAGTCTTGGGTGGTATTTAGTTTATATAACGATTAAAGGACAATGCCCAAAAGTGGTACCAAAATGTCTCATGCATCGAGATCATAATTATATAATAATTATTCTCATATGTTTTTATAGGCATTAAGATTCATGGATATGATTTTTGAGCAGGAAATTTAATTTAAAATATAAAGCTATGAAATTTGCCTTACATACATAACGTTAACAATCGGCCATAGAGATATAGAATACAATTGGAACAATTTTTGATAAATCGATTTTTCCATTTTATCAATAATCTCCGAAACCGAGTTTTTTAATGAATAACAGTTAATATAATAAGTCTAGTTTCCAAAAAAAAAATATGTTTGAACTTAATGCAAATTGGTGCGATATGTTATAGACAAATGGGCATTGTTCTTTAAAATTAATGTTATGATGATGTGTCTCCTATGGCCTTGCAGTATAGGCATTAGCTTTACAATTCGGAGGTCGTTAGTACAAATTTTGCATTACGACATATGGTATTTATGAGCTTTGTTAGGAAATTATTAGTTTATTTGAATCGTCTGGAAGAAATATCCATGGGCTTGTTGTATGGTTTTCATTCTTTCGGGTGTTCCATTCTTGTGTGTTTGCGCATACAAATACTATATCGTTTACATATTACATATTGGCAAATTGATTCGCGGGTCACAGAATGACCTATTTCACAGTTTAAAGTGACTCACTTTAGATCAGAGTTCAAAATCTAAGATAAAATTACTAAAATTTGTTATGAGCTGTATTAAATCTGTTTTGGAGGAACTTATTCTCAATAAATAAATACTTTTATTTATTAAAATATCGAGATTATACAAAATATCTATGTCCCGAACGTGTCTTGTAATATTCATAATTGGTTTATTGACCCCACACCTAATATATGTTTTATTAAAGCTAATAACACATTACAGTAAAATTTTTTTACTGTGATATGTTATTTGCTCTAAATGACTTTTCATGAATTTGGTGTAATACCAATACAATAAGAGCGGTATTTAAGATTATAAGTGAACCGTAGGCGTATCGCTTTCAGTTTCTCAAAAAACTTATATTTATGTATATATTTATTAGTTTTTTGTTTTTTCAGGTCTTCATTGGCGCGATCCATCTACGTGTAAACCACCATCAACCTATACAGACACCTTAAGGTTAATTATCCAGAAGAGAATATCAAAGTTGGGCCATTTATACCCAATCATGTTTTTAAATCTCGAAAAGGAAAATTAAATTATATTTTATCACCTACAATGTACATATTGTATATATTTTTAAGATATTAAAGTGCCTTTTAAAATTGTTGGCTTATTCTCGTTTAACAAAGTCGCAATTGAAAAAAAAAAAGGAAGTATGAAAACTGGTTTTAAGAGAAAATTTATTCAAATACTTGGTGCTAGAAGAATTTTTTCGTAGCATCAACGTATTTAACTTTCAGAATGACTAGTGATTCTCCGGAAAAACTGTTCAATCGATTAATCAAAAATCCAACTTGCAAATTTTTATTAATAATTATTTTATTAAATTGTTGGTTACCACTGAAAGTTCTATCATTATTTTTAGGACCAATCTTTAAAAAAAACTACTTAAAAAAAATTAATGTTAAACTTAGTTATCTGTACTTGACAAACGATAGTGGGCCCTGTAAATCAGCGTTGTATATACTTGACAAAAGGAGAAAACTAAAATATTGAAATTAAATAAACCTTATTATTTCTAAGACTTACGCGAATATTTGACATTTTTAAATTAAACAACTTTACGGATTTTATCGCGGTTTATTT
>JAOCPS010746915.1:0-10403 GCA_025505425.1 Graphium colonna | reverse complement strand
GGTGCCTAACGCATGCTTATGGGTGCGCTCATATATTTGCTTGCAGGTTGTTAGAGGATTTTTTCGCGGAATATTGCTAATTAAATGGTCTTATGGAATTGTATCAAATCGTTATAAAATAATTTGAGACCACCTAAAAACATTAAAGGGAGAATGTGTGATTTGGATGAATTTCAAATAAAATTGATAGAAGGAATAAATGCCAATGTTATATTAACATCTATCATAAAGAGTAATATTTGTTAATAAATTTATTACATTATAATCGGAGAAGGCAAAAAATAATGGATTTCAATAATTAATTTAGTACGTTCGTAATATTTATAAATTAAAGACATTATTTTTTTTTATTACAGATGGCGTTCGTAAACGCACGCTTACACGGTTGAGCACAACAGAAGTACAATGGAGGGATTAGTTTTAGGAATAACTGTTTCCAATAGTAAATAAACTATGAACTTTCTGGATAGGAGGGGGATCGAAAATCGATAATGTTGGAGCAAGTAGCGATACTGCCGACGTGGTTCCTGATGGCGTGGCTAGGGACCTGCATATTGTTCAGCCCTTTCGCGATATTCTTCGTAGTGTGCCTGCCACAGCTGCCACTTCTAGTCATTCGCAGGCTATGTCATATACCGTTCGAATATATTTGACAGAAGATTATAAAGACCGCAGCAGAAGGAACAATAAAGAAAGATCTATCGCGAAGAATCTAGAGTGATACTAATTATAACTTAGTTTGTAATCTATTGTATATGAGTCGTCAAAATCTTTATTTTATGAATAAACATATTTTCTAAAGGCGAATTAACTTTTTTTCTGTACATTAAGTATAATTAAACCAATGTATAATATATTAATTAAGCGAAACTAACACTAAAGATATATGAAGTTTATAAGGCAGAATAATGGTTTTATATTAAACAAAATAAATTGAATGTTACTTATTTTATACCCTCTTATATTTACCATTTCACGATAAACATTGACCCAAGATATTATTAAATATGACGGGTCACATCTAAACGATACGAAGAAGGACTTTGTGCTGTCATTTGAAACACCTCTACATGCCCTCTATTTCAAATAGTGATAAATAAAATGGTTTAATTAAGAAACCTCTGAAATATTCACTGCTGAATTTAAAGAGACTAGAATTTGGTAATAAATATTTTTAAGTAAAAATGTTCATTAAAATGGAAGTAAAGGTAATCGCTTCTTAAGATTAGTTAGTGACAATCGATAAAAAAACATAAACTGAGGCAACACTTAGCCTAGGCTCCAAAGCTTATTTACAACACCATATAAACATTAAAAATATTAAATAAAGACGATTTGACAGTTTCAAAAAATCATTTCCTCGCAAAAATTGAAGTCAAAACAATGATTACAAAATGAATTTCGTTAGTCAAATTCTGACAAATTCCTAATAGTTGTCGATTTTGAGGCGCAGAAATTGTTGATTCGCTTGAGCTATGGGTTCGAAAAATTAACTGTCCCGTTGTTGCAAGTCAAATCAAATTCGACGGAGAATTTATTATTTTAATCAGAAGATTTGTTGATTTATTCCACGGCATAGATATACAAAATATGTAGACATGAAATATTCCCACGATCTTTTGACATTGAACCAAGTTGCTTGCGCCATAATTATTCCAAGAATAAGAAATTTTTATTCATATTTCATTGAATCTTGGTTTCTTATTCAATTTATAAGTAAACAAAGGCGTGTTTAGTTGTAGGAACGTGAAATTATTTGTTAAACTTATTTTATTCTACTTTTTAACGACTTTATTAAAAAAAAAGAGTGGACTACATTGTATTCTATATTTATTTATATTAATAATAATAAAACATCTTTATTTGCCCCAAATAAACAACAGAAAAACAATACAAAAATTTGAATAATAAACAATAGTTGACTTATAAAGCAAAAATATTTACACACATACCGACTCATATCATCTATATTAGTAGTTGAATCACAGAAGAAAGACATAATTTAATATTTCTGACATATGTGATGTCTGAAAATTCGCACTTGGGCCGCGTGGCGGACTATGCCCTATACCCTCTGTCTAGAGGCCTTTATTCAGCAGTGGCATAGTAAAAAATAGGCTGTTACTTTACTTTTCTTTTTGTAGACATCTCGAAATTAGTGAAAATTGCGTTAAAATATTTCGTAAGATTGATAATACAGGCGAAGCTTTTAAAAGCTTGTTAAAAAATCTTAAAATATTTACGTGTACTATTGGGATTTAATTTTAATCACCTCAGATTTTAATTGTCTTTTCGTTTTTTTTTTTCATTATAGCTAGCAATAAACAAGCGTCATAATAACACGAATCGAATTAAAGTGGGCTCAGACAAGGGTAAGTACTTCATACGAAAGAAATATTTTAACTTAATTGTATTATTACAGATAAATAATTATTATTTAGTAATAATAAAACGTAACAAAATAATAATTAATTTATATGTAGATAAAATTAAGCTGATTAATAACCTAGAAAGTTTTTCTGTATTAATCCTCATAATCAAATCTTTATAAGTTTAACTTCAAAAATTATAAAAAGTATATCTTAGCGCCTGTCAATATACATTTTTTTATTTAGAAAAGTTACGTATTACATGCGTTATCATAGCACAATTCGAAAGAGAGAGGAAAAGAGAAAACTTCCAATTGTTGGATTTCATTTTAGGTTTATTCGTTCTAAGCAAAAATCGGAAAATATACTCCGCAAAATTATATTCGACACATTTTGCTAATCGTAAATATTAAAATTAACGGTTATTTTTATCGCGTAAGACTTCATAGCAAATCGATTCTAAAAATGTTTCGGTCAAATATACATTGTCACGCTTTACTTAGGTCCGGATTTTTTATTAACTTTAATATAATCGCATATTTATGATCTTTATATTAATAATAATTCATCACTGTTTTTTCACTTACGTCGATATTCCAATTTCTTTTTTCATATATTGTAGCATTCATACTAGGTATAAACTGACTATCACTAATTTTTAAAAGTACACGCACGATGGACGTATAATTTAGCAAATTTTCGCCATGTACATGTTTACTAAAAATTATTTTTAAATCCAAGAAAGATAACGCAGGGAAAATCGTAAGAGACGTATAGTTAAAAATGCATAATCATTATAATATTATAGCGCCATCTAGGGATAGTAATTAACATTAACTAAGAAATCTCTGCTCTCGAATCAGTTGTTTATCAATAATTTTACAATCAAGTTATAGATGGCGTAGTAAAATATTTGAATAAAAATATGATCAAAATCTACCATATTTCTAAAAATTGCGTAACATTATATACATACTGTAAACGTTGTTTTACCTTCTAAATTATTTCCATAAAAGAAAAAGCTAACTAACTTATTGTGTGTGAGGATGTGGCATAAGAGTGAAAATGATAAAATTACTAATTTTTCCCACTCCTTTCCCCTCAAAACCCCTAATCCCGACCCCATCCTATCCAATAAACCTATGGTATCTTATTTCCGAGGCTGATAACGCACTCCCAACTCTCCGGATGTTGCGTGTGTCCATGGGCGACGGGACGACGACACTTACCATCGGGTGAACCGTCTGCTCGTTTGTCTTCCTTTTCATAAAAAAAAACTACAACTTCGATGTCCCATGAGAACAGATGACGTCCAAGCGGAAATGTTCTCAATGAAAAATTATTCTCAGATGATCATCTTCTATAGATATGTAAATATATGACTACAATATTGTCCATTTTTCGATATGTGGTAGATGAATTTAAAAGTTGGGGGTGAGGGTGGAGTTGTATCTTGCATCACAAATCTGTTTTACTCAGTCATCACAGGATAATTCCTGGCTTGTGTAACCCATTTTTCTGTCACGTTCCTAATACGAACGACTAACTAATGAACATCCAAACGTTTTGCTTTGTGCAGGACATAGTGTATTAAACGAAACATAATATATTTGTGTTTTTTTTTATTGAGAGGGAAGTAAACGAGCTAGCGGCAAGTTATCACCGCCACCCATAGACTACTGAAACACACAAGAATTCTAAGAGCGTTCATGGCTTTTGAGGTATGAACAGGATCTTTTTTTAAAGGTCTCTAAGTCCCATCAATCCGCAAATATCACTGGCGACGGTGGATTCCACAAAGGTGTCGGCGTGGCAGAAAATGAAGACTAAATCGTATAGGACGTTTGATGCGGTTAAATGAAAGAAGTTGGTAAAGGGGCGTCCCAGCACAAAGATCAAAACATTATTCCATATTTGACCAGACTTGCGCTTTGTAAAGTTGCGTGGGGTGAGTCGAGGTACTACCTCGCTCTGCTGAGGATGCCGTGTTGTTTGCATGCTAACTTAGCCATTTTTCCGATATACCATAAAATTGTGTCACTTGATATGTCGACGCCGAGTATTCCAATCGAACTGTAGCAACTAGGGACGTCTTTTCAAAATGAGTTGGCACTTCAAAGGGTAAATATCACAGAATATCATCAGATCCCGAGTGTTTATATCAAGCATATTAAATATATAGTAGAGAAGAAATGAATATAATTTATCGAGTCATTTTTGTACCTATACGACTTGGACAATGAAGTATATAACAGAAACTTGAAAAGCTCATAGGAGAAACATGATATATCAATGTTTTTCTCCTGTACCATTCATATTTTTACTATGCACTCGGCATTCAATCGATTTTTAATAAAATATTAGGTACGTGTGTAATTTGGTCCAAATAAAGAGATACTATAGATCTTGTCCCGATTAGTTATTTATTAATTTTAACTGTGGATAGATTATTACTGTGGATAGCAGAATATAAAATTTACGGAGGCAGGACAACGTCTGTTAGATCAGCTTTTAACATTTGTGTGTCTGTGTTTGTTATTTAATCACACACAAACTTTGACTGACAAACACATTATACCTTAAAATAAGGATAGCCTAGTATATTTCAGAAAGTAATTATTAATATTTTTTTTAATAATTAAAGAACAGTAATTAAGATCTCTTCATAGAATGATACACCTGTTAGCAACAGAATGTATTGACCATTACTAAATAAACATATCTATTAGAATATCAGATTAAAACCAATATATATCACTAATTTCTATCACTTTAAAACTTTATTGAATAAAGTTTTTTTAAAGACTGTCGCCTCACACGACATCCAAAGATTTGTGATGATGTGACCTTTAAACAAATATCTTATTATGAATTGATTGTATGGGTTATTTTTATGGATTTGTAAAGGGTTGGGGTGTATAGAGATACAATGGGTATCTGGCATCCCCACACACTTAATCATTGTACTACATCCACGAGCGTCTTGCTTTACTGATTACCTTTTTGCTTTTGCGAGAATTAGTTCAGTGGTAATTCTTTCCTGGCTGAGACGCCCATCACTGTTTTTTTTATTTTATTAAGTTAACATTTTCATTATTATAATTATGGAAAGGAATAAACATTTATAAGAGAAGAGCTTTAAACCTTGATACATATCTCAATAGTCTTCATAATTTATTATTATTCAAACAGCCATAATTTAATCTTGCAATATTTTCCGTCATTGCGAAAAATTACAAATTACGACAAAATAATGAAAAGTTTTAATTAGTATGCTGATGGTTTACTCATAAATCTAAAGGTGAATCAGCAAGCCCTTATTTCAACGCAGTATGTCTGATATCCATGTAAACGCATGAACCAATAGGGTATCATATCAAAAGTTTGAGCAATCCACTGCACAAATATGGAATACATGCAAAATTAAAAACGACCTGATAATTACTACGCCCATTTTGGTAAAATCAGTGTCGTAAGTAATTTGAACTGGCAAATGGCCTGACATTTATGAAAAGAATTGAGAAAATTGTGTATGTGAATTTTTTCCAATATAACGAAACATACAAATGTTTAAGATTTATTTTTATTTTTTTATTTATTAAAAAAGTATACCACAATATGCTATTTCCAAATAACAAAAAAAAATTAAATTGTCCATTCTTAAAAATACGTAAAGCTCTCGAAGATTACATTTATAAAGACGATGAAAAAACCGTTTCAGTGACAACAACAAATGTTATTTAAAGGATAAACACTCAACAAATCCCTCAATTTTTTTTGGAGAAGAAGGCAAACAAGCAAGTTCACCTAATGGTAATTGATCACCGCCGCCTACGAACTCTTTTAAAATCAGAGGAATCACAAGAGCGTTGCCAGCCTTTAAGATAGGAGGTAACTGTTTTCTTTAAGGTCCCTAATTTTTGTCGGTCCGGAAATACCGCTGGTGATAATTCATTCTATAGGTAAGTCGTGCGACGCAAGAAGTGACGACGGAAACGCACAGTAGTGGACTGCGAACCATTAAGATGGTGTTAATGGTATTGGGGGGTTTGTCGTGTCGTACGATGAACTTAGCAGCAGGTATTAATCCGAACAATTCCTCGGAATAATCCTCGTAATAAATACGACAGAAGACGCAAAGTGACGCGTCGTCCCCTCGCAGAGAGAGGGTATCAAGCTGACCGCGATGATTGATGTTGAATGCGGTCAAATGGAAGAAGATCATAGTGAGGCACCCCAGCCCGAAGATGAGAGAAGTATTCCATTAGAGAGTGAACTTGCGCTTTGTATAACTGCATAAGATGAGATGCATGGAAAGTCTGCCTCACACCTACTACTCCTCACTCTGTGATGAAGACTATAAGCTTTTTCAAAGCTTAGGCTTTTTTGGCTTGACTTTGCCTTCAATAAGACCGCGGAATTGGACGAGCCTGGATATGTTAGCGCAAAGAATGCCAATTGCCGGTGTGGAAATCAAGGAAGTTGTTACAAACCAAAAAGATACGAAAAAGGGTATTTTTAGCGGGGAACGCGCAAACGTTTGTCTTTTGCGGGTTCAAATGGACTACATTTTGTCCAATTAAATATGTGACCTAAGCACGTACAAACTGAGAAAAAATACAAATTGATTATTATTTTTAAATAATTGATTTCTAACCCTTCAATTAAACGTTAATAAAGGGTGAGGAGACGTAATTATAATTTTATTTTAATAAGTAACATTTATTTGAGCTCTACCTTTTAGTCATATACATTTTTAAACACGTTGATTGGTGATTCGCCAATGATATGTGTTATTGTGGCCACCAAACTATATGAATCGAACACGCCAACATTGGCCATAGAGTGGGTAAACTTAGGAAAGACTGACCTCTTACGTCCTCCAGTCTACACTGGTAGAATACGGTGTTACGGTTACGGGTTTGATTCTGCTGTCCTTTTTCATCAACACTCCCGAAATTTGCGGCGTGCGTGGCGTATTATAGCGTTAATCCTCGATGAACGAGGGTCCAGAGACTGGAGAGCCAGCGGTGACTATTACGACTGCACCCATCTGGATGAAACGCAAATCGCAAAGTGACACGCAACCGATTTGTTTAGTAGTCGAACGGTCGTAATTGTACGACTAAATATTAGACAAAATGAGGGTATATAGATAGATGAAAGTGCCACTACGAGTGGCGTGAGTAATATTAAAGAAGAGAACTCAGTACTCGATTGTGATCATATTTATGTAATAAGTTTAGGGGCGTAGTTTTTGGCCAAATTTTCAAACAAATAGATAAAGCCTAGCATGACGCCGGCAGCCAAGAAATGGCTAGCTAGTACGGTTCGTTGTCCCGAAAATGCAGCCGTGCGCGCTTTGTCCGCTAAAATGCCTATGGCTTTCGTTAATAATTACTCAACTTTCGATTAAGTTTACTCTGTGATCAATTAATATTTATTTTTAATATTACATTTATCCTTTATATATGATCCCCACAAATCATATTCTCGAATATCTGTTTTTCTGTAGTACTTTGATAATTGTATTCTACGGTATGTGTTGCTAAGAGTATGATCAACAAAACCCATGAATTATTTACAGCAACGATATGTTATAGATTTGGCAGTAACTATGCCCACCTGTGTACCAATCTAAAAATCTGCGAGTGTATCTAGGGCAAAGCGCAGCGTGTTCGCGTGCATTCTCAAGGACTTGGTCACTGAAATAAAACCCACTGGAAACCCATATCTTTGGGATTAATAAAACTATAACAGAATACAAATATGAACTGATTGACTATAACTAGGCCTCAAAATAAAACCAAATACTCGGTTACATCTCTAATGTACATAAAATATCTCAATAACTTAATGTTATACCTGAAACTAGATAAAAAATTAATATTATTCATTTCATTGCCTTAAAATATTTAATATTGAAGTATAATAAATATTTAATGAGATTTAAATTTAGTTATATATGTTGCCGAGTGTTATGTATTATGATAATGCATCATACAATAATTAAATATAAGCAAAATGTTATATTTATTATAACTTTAATCTCTTCACTACAGTTAAGGACGGAAAACCTTGATATGTAGAAACGAACAAAATTAATGTAAACACTCTCAATTATTAACAGTAATATAAGTCATAATTGATACTAAATGTTAATAACAAATTAAATCAGAGCAATAAGACCTTGGATTTCTCATACCTCTGAAAACGGATCTGTAACTTAAATTACTGATTTAAATATGTCAGGAAATAATGCTTTGAGGTAGCTAACTGATAAATCATATTGTGATATGAAAATGTATATTAAACCTCAATATAACTGTCATAGATCTTAATTTTACAAATTTAATCCAGACGTGAGTACTTATTCAAAATTATATAATTATAAATTCGATCAAGAAGTTTTTCATGCGGTAGTAACGAATTATGACAAATAGTAGATTATAATAATTATTATCGACATCATCTAGACCTTGGCAAAGACCAGGAAAATGTCTTTGCCAAGAACTAAAACTCTAAAACTGTATCAATGTAGGTGAAAGAAAGAAATCAGTGTAAGATTTTCACATTAAAAGCAAACATCTTTGGGCTTCGTGTATAAATATCATAAACAATTTCATTTAAGAAACAAACAAACACGAACCGGTAAAAATAATGCCTTGATACATTTTCAAAGATGATAATATGACGCAATACAAAGGACAGTATTCTGTTCCGCTGCGGCGATCGGATCGATTAATAAAACACCAAATGTCACACGGAAAGTATTGACGGAAGAGCGCGGAACGCAAAAAACCCGTGCTCCAAAATAAAAAAAAAACCAAAAACACATTGATAGTTCATAACTGAATCATAAACGGAAAGGCCGCTATATTCACTTTTACTTTCCCCATATCCTTTGATAAATAGGACTAAATAGTAGAGGCGTCACATCTAGTTACCTTCAGATCGCAGTGCCTCGCCTCGGGGACAGAGCAACGCACCGCGAACAGACACTCGCCATCGTGCGTTCATCATGCTCACACAACTGCGCTGTCTATCCGTGAGTCGTCCACTTTTTTTTAACACAGCTATGTATCGATGTAATATTTGCACTAATATTTGCCTACTAACTAATCCGTTGACTAACACTGACCACGTTTACAACGTTGTCTCCATGTTGTTTGTTAATAAGCTTCGAATGCCTTTTGCCGTTTGTCAGTCGCCACTTCTTTATTAGCAACCTAAAAGAATAATCGGTTTCAATATATTGTTTCCAAGAGTATGTACTGTAATGTACCTATCTCTTAAAAAAATTTAATCAAGAGTCAAATTGTAATACGTTTGGAATATTTTTTTCTGTCATAATCTAGTTGTAGAGTTATGTACAAGTGATCTTGAAATAGTCCCAAAAATATTCGATCAAATAAAATTATTTTTTTCATGTATTTCGTCGTCGTGAACGAGATAAAGATTTTTGTTTAATTATTGTGCCTGTACGCTTATTTGCGAACTAATTAAGGATAGCTTTTATCCAACGTATCGTTTTTACTTAGAATTAATGAAAGTATTGAATATTTATGGCTTTATTCGTGTTACACGTAGCTCTTTAATAAGTTAAATAACTTATCACTTTTCATAAAGTTGATGCAAAAGGTTTTAAATAGTTTGCCATAAATTAGGCTAGCTTTCAGTTTTAAGCTTTAAGCTCAAAATTATTATGTCGGGCTATAAAGGTACTTCGACAAACAAAGGCATACACGACTCTGTGCCGCTGAGAACAATAGAAACTAGCAATAAGACAGAGTTTTTAACATATTTTATCGGTTAAACATATATATTATGTTCATAAACATGTATTTTATACAAAAATATATAAGGAAATAATTTAACGCCAAACCTTTAATTCAAATTCTTAAATCAATGCATTCAAAATGACAAAAAAGTATAAACTTTAAGTAAGGTATTTGAAATGGAATCGGCATTGACTTTTGCATCGTATGTTAATTTTAAACAAATATAACAAAA
Organism: Graphium colonna; assembly: GCA_025505425.1. Lineage (NCBI taxonomy): Eukaryota > Metazoa > Arthropoda > Insecta > Lepidoptera > Papilionidae > Graphium > Graphium colonna. The sequence goes on along the minus strand of JAOCPS010746915.1, from coordinate 21 downwards.
CAACGTCCCTTAGCAAAGAAA
>JAOCPS010746804.1:0-10403 GCA_025505425.1 Graphium colonna | reverse complement strand
CGACTGTAAATACATAAGTTTAACGAGTTGCATAAAAATATCCATACGTGACACCGAGTCCTGTATAGTTTTCCTTCAAAGTATTTAGTTCGAGGTATCACATTTTTTTTAGAATTTTTTAATAATATTTCAAAAGTTTAGGGGAGAGGACGCTCTAATTTTAACTCTGTATTAAGATATCTTGAGACTAGTAGATTAGATCTACATGAATTAAAGAAGTTTTTGTAGCTTTAAAAGAGACCTCTCTAACGATACCTCTCACAGTGGGATGAGTAATTTTTTTTTTTCGTTGTATGGGAAGAGGGATTTTAAAAACCACTTTTTGGATATTCAATCTACATATCTGCGCCAATTTTTGTGACAATCGGTGCAGAAACGGCGGAATACGAGCCCAAACGGGCAGATATGTTGAGACTATAAGGGTTCCTAGTGGACCACGGAACCCAAAAAAACGGCCGAGTTTTAATTTCCCTGTGGTATTAAATATTACCAGTGGTATATCCGAAACGATACGAATTAAAGACTTTAAAGAAAAGAGCGTACTCTTTTTTCAAAGGTTGATAACGCTTTTGTAACTCCTCCTATGTTTTCCTAGAAGTAAAAAACAGGCATTACATTCATCCTACAAAACGTTCTTGGACCAAAGATATAAAACAGAAGAGACTTTTATTACACAGATGCCTAACACAAGTAACTGCTATAAACTGCGTTTTTAATAAGTGTACGGATGTATCCAAGTGACAAGAGGACATAATGATGAGCCTGCGTTGCCGGTAGCTTTTTAGAAAAGCTTGAATAAGACACCTACACACATACCACATACGTATGCAAGTATAACAACCGTTTAAGAGAACTCCTACAAGTGTGCTTCACTGGTCACTCTTTACATAAAGTTAATTAGGAGATTTTTAGAAAGATTCTTATATGACCTGATAGGTTTAAATTTTCATATTACAGCAAAATTTCACCCATTTCGATAAAATGTTTCAAACATTACAATCATAGTATACAAATTAATATGGTGTTTTCTACCGTTGCCTTAACGCATGCATCCGACGGTAAAAATATGGTTTAAGAGAGAAGAAAGCTTGCTGTTTTCTTTTTTGTTTGACTCATCCTCCAAGATCAGCTCCTTACCACCAACTCTTCGAAAGTAGTCTACTTGTTTGCTATCTCTACCTAAAATAACCTGACTAAGAGAAACTTCATCAATTTAATGATCTTGGTCATTTCTCTTGAGCAAACCTTCCTTAAATGTTTTTGATTAATGTATTATTAACGTTGTCAAATATCTTACACGATAACTTAATATTTCCGAGTTATCGAAACTCATGGAAGCCCGTTTTAAACAAATACACATTTGTCATATACACAAATATTATGGTACAGGATCACTTGTTAATCCTGCATACCTTCGGCTTCAATAATAATTTTTATTTTTCGAAGGTATGCAGGATTAACAAGTGACACCAGGACATCAAACACCTCAGGCCTACCCGTGACCATGAACGCTGTAAGGGGTTCGAAACGTCGGGTGATAAAATTTAAAAATAAACCGCGATTAAATCCGTAAAGTTGTTTAATTTAAAAAAAATAAAAATCCATTTGGACCCCTACGTTTTGGTTTATGTTACATTAGTTAATTTTGTCGTGGAATAAAGTAAAAGATTTCATTACAATAGAGCGCTTAAAAAAAGAACCATTAAGGCGATTCTTCAATGTAGTTTAGAAAATTTGCTGTATATCTTATTAATTAGGCTTATAAAATTTGTCTTCAAATTATGGTACTGAACATAAAAACTGTAATACACTTACTAGTATCTCTCGTCTTATTTTATCTTTAAACATGCATTTAATATGTTAATATACTTTTTTTCGTTTTTTTTTATCTTAAGCCGTAAACAATAGTCATTGCATCTTTTTATCTTTTAATAATTAAACGACATTTTCTATGCTCGTTACATAAATCGGAAATCAAACTGGATATCCTAGTTCGACAATATACCTTTTATAACGCTGAGGTATATATTAAATATCTAGTACGCTTAAATTTAAATATTATTCGCATCAGAAAAATGCAACGTCCTTCACCGTTTCGTACAGAATTATTTATAAATATACTATAATTACTTCATATTGTATATGTTTATCTTTTCCTACAACACATAACAAGCTACCTGAGAAGCATCCAACACCTCCCATTGTTTGTGTCAAAACAATTCAATCATTTCGATGCGTGTATAAGACCACGTAAGTGACCTCAGTGTCGACACGTCCGTAAGATATTGTATACACTTCATTACTATATCAGTAAAAAGCTTTTTAGCCAGACATCATTCTCTACATATACATATATTGGTAGCATTTGCCCGGGGCTTTGCTCGCATTTACGTAGATTTTACGATTCACGACGTAGATCGATTTACGACGTTGAGAATAGATCGGATCGGTCTTTTGTAATTAATGAAATATTGTTTGTTATATCTAAAACAATGATATATGTCAAGTTATAAACAAAAATATAGTCCCATTGCGACGAATTTAAATTTTCAATTAAAAAAACGGCAACTATCCTATTTAAAAATTTCCATGTGTATATATTAAGATAAATAATTATTAATTGTAACTTATTTCAGTATATCAGTGGTTAAGTAGCATTCCATGTCTCTTCGCTTACATTATTGTCTATTAAACTAACTTTTTTTTTTCTTTGAAGTAAAAACTTTTTCAGCGACGTTGAGCACTTTTTGGGATAAGTAAAAAATGTTAAACTCGCGTCAGGACACGGAAAAGACGGAGTTGTTAAATTTTTATTGTAAAATAAATTGTGTTATTTGTGGACAAGAGCGCAATAAATGAATATTGTATTTTATGATATATAAATATAATTATGATATATTTTATTAAACATTTTATAATACTTTATTTTATTTTATTGTTTATGTTCGAGTTTTCACTTCTGCTGGCACTCCCACATATATAAATGGAAAATCTTAGAGGACCTTAGAATGCAATGCAATTTTTATATTATTTTGACTGAGTATATACAGGTCGTATTCCCGTCTTTCGAAAGATTTATAATATTCGAGTATTCACCACCAAAATTTTAACAACGTGTTATTCATATACAAGTTTTTAGGGAAGAGAAGATATATGTCCAATACAATATAACAACGTATTTTCAACGCTTCTGGTTTTGCGGTAGTCCATGAGCGGCGGTTAACACTTACTATCAGTTGAGCCGCATTCTCGTTTGCCTCCTTCAAGAATAGAGTAGTAATTGTAGCTGTAGTTCCTTTTTTACTTGTTTAAATTTTTCTTAAATTGTACGTTGTACATTAAGTTTCCTTTAGAAGTTGGAAAATATTCTCCCATTCCTATACAAACTTATAACTTTAACCTCTTTTTTGCTCAGTAGAGTGCTTCAGTTTCACAAATCGTCCGAGCTCATCCTAGGCGTGGTCAATCAGATTAAGATCAAGGCTGCGTGTTTGTCACTCCATGCAGATAATGTTAAGATCTTAAATATTATTATTGTAAATTGACGTGCTTGAGACCGAGCCTTGTCATAAAGTTCTATATCCTTTCCTAAATGGGCCGACAAAAATTAATAAGAATTCTAAAAGAATTTCTTCCAAGTATCTTTAGCATGTCAAATGACGTTTTTCTATAATCACCTAATCTATACAATTATCCACAGATAATAAGGGTCCTATCATAGGGCACTTTCTCTTCAGTAAATACTAATTAGTCTCCTGGTCGTTTATGCATTCTTGTGCTTAAATTTTTATTCGTATTAACTCTCTTTACGAGCTTTCAAGACACTAATTGATGTGATTTCGAGCATATTTTATTCTCAAAATATAATGCCCACGCTTAAATTTAAGCCCGTTTGCAGGTCTTGTTTTAAATTTGCTCCTACAGGTCATCGTCTTACAGGCTATGCACTTATGGTATTTTGTTCGTGGGGCTACAACTGATTTTTACTACTTAATGTTCAAGAAGTCTTGAATTTACGTAACGGTATAAAAAACGAAACACATAGAAAAGCCAGGATACAAAAAGAGACGGGCTTCTTTGCACCAAAATAACGAGAACTGCATTCAAAGGGTAAAAAGCACATCAGACCGTATCGGGCATTTACCGACAACCTTCATTTTGCGGTTGAGTTCATACGTTTTGTTTGGACGACTGTAAAAACATAAGTTTAACGAGTTGTATAAGAATATCCATACGTGACACCGAGTCCGCTATAGTTTTCCTTGAAAGTATTTAGTTCGAGGTTTATGTATCACATTTTGTTTTAGAATTTTTTAATAATATGTCAAAAGTTAAGGAGAGAGGACGCTCTAATTTTAACTCTGTATTAAGATATCTTGAGACTAGTAGATTTGATCTACATGAATTCTAAGAAGTTTTTGTAGCTTTATAAGATACCTTTCCAACGATACCTCCCACGGTGGGGAGGGTAAAAAAATTTTTATTCCTTGTTTGGGAGGAGGGGTGAAAAAAATATTTTTATATAATTTTAAAAACCACTTTTTGGATCTTCAATCTACATCTCTGCGCCAATTTTTGTGACAATCGGTGCAGAAACGGCGGAATACGAGCCCGGACGGGCAGATATGACTAAGGGTTCCTAGTGGACCATGAAACCCAAAAAAACCGCCAACTATTAATTTCCCTGTGGTATTTCATATTACCAGTGGTATTTCCGAAACGATACAATTACAAACTTTAAAGAAAAGAGCGTACTCTTTTTTCAAAGGTTGGAAACGCTTTTGTAACTCCTCCTGTGTTTTCCTAGAAGTAAAAACAGGCATTACATTTATCCTACAAAACGCTCTTGGACCAAAGATATAAAACAGAAGAGACTTTTATTACACAGACACCTACCTTAAGTAACTGCCTATTTAATGAATGTACCGATGTAAAAGTGACAAGAGGACATAATGATGAAACAAGTGACAAGAGGACATATGATGCGCCTGCGTTGCCGGTAGCTTTTTAGAAAAGCTTGAATAAGACACCTACACACATACTACACACGTATGCAAGTATAACAACCGTTTAAGAGAACCCCTACAAGTGTGCTTCACTGGTCTCTCTTTACATAAATGTTAATTAGGACATTTTTAAAAAGATTTTTATATGACCTGATAGGTTTATATTTTCATATTACAGCAAAATTTTACCCATTTCGATAAAATGTTTTTAACATTACAATCATAGCATACAAATTAATATGGTGTTTTCTACCGTTGCCTTAACGGATGCATCCGACGGTAAAAATATGGCTTAAGAGAGAAGAAAGCTTGCTGTTTTCTTTTTTGTTTGACTCATCCTCCAAGTTCAGCTCCTTACCATCAACTCTTCGAAAGTAGTCTACTTGTTCGCTATCTCTACCTAAAATAACCGGACTAAGAGAAACTGTCATATTTTTAATGATCTTTAACTTAATATTAGATAACTTAATATTTCCGAGTTATCGAAACTCATGGAAGCCCGTTTTAAACAAATACACATTTGTCATATACACAAATATTATGGTACAGGATCACTTGTTAATCCTGCATACCTTCGGCTTCAATAATAATTTTTATTTTTCGAAGGTATGCAGGATTAACAAGTGACACCAGGACATCAAACACCTCAGGCCTACCCGTGACCATGAACGCTGTAAGGGGTTCGAAACGTCGGGTGATAAAATTTAAAAATAAACCGCGATTAAATCCGTAAAGTTGTTTAATTTAAAAAAAATAAAAATCCATTTGGACCCCTACGTTTTGGTTTATGTTACATTAGTTAATTTTGTCGTGGAATAAAGTAAAAGATTTCATTACAATAGAGCGCTTAAAAAAAGAACCATTAAGGCGATTCTTCAATGTAGTTTAGAAAATTTGCTGTATATCTTATTAATTAGGCTTATAAAATTTGTCTTCAAATTATGGTACTGAACATAAAAACTGTAATACACTTACTAGTATCTCTCGTCTTATTTTATCTTTAAACATGCATTTAATATGTTAATATACTTTTTTTCGTTTTTTTTTATCTTAAGCCGTAAACAATAGTCATTGCATCTTTTTATCTTTTAATAATTAAACGACATTTTCTATGCTCGTTACATAAATCGGAAATCAAACTGGATATCCTAGTTCGACAATATACCTTTTATAACGCTGAGGTATATATTAAATATCTAGTACGCTTAAATTTAAATATTATTCGCATCAGAAAAATGCAACGTCCTTCACCGTTTCGTACAGAATTATTTATAAATATACTATAATTACTTCATATTGTATATGTTTATCTTTTCCTACAACACATAACAAGCTACCTGAGAAGCATCCAACACCTCCCATTGTTTGTGTCAAAACAATTCAATCATTTCGATGCGTGTATAAGACCACGTAAGTGACCTCAGTGTCGACACGTCCGTAAGATATTGTATACACTTCATTACTATATCAGTAAAAAGCTTTTTAGCCAGACATCATTCTCTACATATACATATATTGGTAGCATTTGCCCGGGGCTTTGCTCGCATTTACGTAGATTTTACGATTCACGACGTAGATCGATTTACGACGTTGAGAATAGATCGGATCGGTCTTTTGTAATTAATGAAATATTGTTTGTTATATCTAAAACAATGATATATGTCAAGTTATAAACAAAAATATAGTCCCATTGCGACGAATTTAAATTTTCAATTAAAAAAACGGCAACTATCCTATTTAAAAATTTCCATGTGTATATATTAAGATAAATAATTATTAATTGTAACTTATTTCAGTATATCAGTGGTTAAGTAGCATTCCATGTCTCTTCGCTTACATTATTGTCTATTAAACTAACTTTTTTTTTTCTTTGAAGTAAAAACTTTTTCAGCGACGTTGAGCACTTTTTGGGATAAGTAAAAAATGTTAAACTCGCGTCAGGACACGGAAAAGACGGAGTTGTTAAATTTTTATTGTAAAATAAATTGTGTTATTTGTGGACAAGAGCGCAATAAATGAATATTGTATTTTATGATATATAAATATAATTATGATATATTTTATTAAACATTTTATAATACTTTATTTTATTTTATTGTTTATGTTCGAGTTTTCACTTCTGCTGGCACTCCCACATATATAAATGGAAAATCTTAGAGGACCTTAGAATGCAATGCAATTTTTATATTATTTTGACTGAGTATATACAGGTCGTATTCCCGTCTTTCGAAAGATTTATAATATTCGAGTATTCACCACCAAAATTTTAACAACGTGTTATTCATATACAAGTTTTTAGGGAAGAGAAGATATATGTCCAATACAATATAACAACGTATTTTCAACGCTTCTGGTTTTGCGGTAGTCCATGAGCGGCGGTTAACACTTACTATCAGTTGAGCCGCATTCTCGTTTGCCTCCTTCAAGAATAGAGTAGTAATTGTAGCTGTAGTTCCTTTTTTACTTGTTTAAATTTTTCTTAAATTGTACGTTGTACATTAAGTTTCCTTTAGAAGTTGGAAAATATTCTCCCATTCCTATACAAACTTATAACTTTAACCTCTTTTTTGCTCAGTAGAGTGCTTCAGTTTCACAAATCGTCCGAGCTCATCCTAGGCGTGGTCAATCAGATTAAGATCAAGGCTGCGTGTTTGTCACTCCATGCAGATAATGTTAAGATCTTAAATATTATTATTGTAAATTGACGTGCTTGAGACCGAGCCTTGTCATAAAGTTCTATATCCTTTCCTAAATGGGCCGACAAAAATTAATAAGAATTCTAAAAGAATTTCTTCCAAGTATCTTTAGCATGTCAAATGACGTTTTTCTATAATCACCTAATCTATACAATTATCCACAGATAATAAGGGTCCTATCATAGGGCACTTTCTCTTCAGTAAATACTAATTAGTCTCCTGGTCGTTTATGCATTCTTGTGCTTAAATTTTTATTCGTATTAACTCTCTTTACGAGCTTTCAAGACACTAATTGATGTGATTTCGAGCATATTTTATTCTCAAAATATAATGCCCACGCTTAAATTTAAGCCCGTTTGCAGGTCTTGTTTTAAATTTGCTCCTACAGGTCATCGTCTTACAGGCTATGCACTTATGGTATTTTGTTCGTGGGGCTACAACTGATTTTTACTAATTAATGTTCAAGAAATCTTGAATTTACGTAACGGAATAAAAGACGAAACACATATAGAAAAGCCAGGATACAAAAAGAGACGGGCTTCTTTGCACCAGAATTACGAAAACTGCTTTCAAAGGGTAAAAAGCACATCAGACCGTATCGGGCATGCACATGAATGGGTTCCGTAGCCATTCGATGGTCTGTCCGACCGCTTGACAAAATAAATACCGACAAATTTCATTTTGTGGTTGATTTCATACGTTTTGTTAGGACGATTGTAAATACATAAGTTTAACGAGTTGCTTAAAAATATCCATACGTGACACCGAGTCCGGTATAGTTTTCCTTGAAAGTATTTAGTTCGAGGTATCACATCTTTTTTTAGAATTTTTTTAATAATATTTCAAAAGTTAAGGGGAGAGGACGCTCTAATTTTAACTTTGTATTAAGATATCTTGAGACTAGTAGATTAGATCTACATGAATTCTAAGAAGTTTTTGTAGCTTTATGAGAGACCTTTCTAACGATACCTCTCACAGTGGGATGAGTCAATTTTTTTTTTCGTTGTATGGGAGGAGGGGTTAAAAATATTTTTACATAATTTTAAAAACCACTTTTTGTATATTCAATCTACATCTCTGCGCCAATTTTTGTGACAATCGGTGCAGAAACGGCGGAATACGAGCCCGAACGGGCAGATATGACGAGACTAAGGGTTCCTATTGGACCACGGAACCCAAAAAAACGGCCGAGTATTAATTTCCCTGTGTTATTAAATATTACCAGTGGTTTTTCCAAAACGATACGAATTAAAGACTTTAAAGAAAAGAGCGGACTCTTTTTTCAAAGGTTGGTAACGCTTTTGTAACTCCTCCTGTGTTTTCCTAGAAGTAAAAAACAGGCATTACATTCATCCTACAAAACGTTCTTGGACCAAAGATTTATTACACAGACGTCTACCTCAAGTAACGGCTATAAACTGCGTATTTAATGAATGTACCGATGTATCCGAGTGACAAGAGGACATAATGATGCGCCTGCGTTGCCGGTAGCTTTTTAGAAAAGCTTGAACAAGACACCTACACACATACGACACACGTATGCAAGTACAACAACCGTTTAAGAGAACTCCTACAAGTGTGCTTCACTGGTCTGTCTTTACATAAAAGATAATTAGGAGATTTTTAAAAGATTCTAATATGACCTGATAGGTTTATATTTTCATATTACAGCAAAATTTACCCATTTCGATAAAAAGTTTTAAACATTACAATCATATCATACAAATTACTATGGTGTTTTCTACCGTTGCCTTAACGGATGCATCCGACTGTAAAAATATGCCTTAAGAGCACTTATGAATTAGTTTGAACGACTTCCCGTTTTATTTCAATATCACGGTACCGGCCAAAAAAAATTAAATATGTTTAGCAAGAGAAGTTGCTTGCTTGATGTCTCCTTATATCGTCTTTTCTTCTTGCTGTTTTCTTTTTTGTTTGACTCATCCTCCAAGTTCAGCTCCTTACAACCAACTGTTCGAAAGTAGTCTATTCGTTCGCTATCTCTGTCTTAAATAATCGGACTAAGAAAACCTGTCATCAATTTAATGATCTTGGTCATTTCTCTTGAGTAAAACCTTCCTTAAATGTTTTTGATTAATGTATTATTAATGTTGTCAAATATCTTACACGATAACTTAATATTTCCGAGTTATCGAAAGTCATGGAAGCCCGTGTTAAACAAATACACATTTGTCATATATACAAACATGATGGTATAGAACTCTCTAATTTTAAGAGTCAGTCAGAAGTTTAACATGAAGTATGGCAACAATATTATCTATTTCATCCATATATATCATGGATCAAATCTAAATCCGTGCGAAATAACGGCTTAATAAATAACTCCTTAATTTCGGATATATAATACACATGCTTATTAGTTAACAGGTGAAATACCATGAATTATTGATATAATTCCAAAAACAATACAAATTTCTTAAAAATAAAACTCCTTTTGGACCCCAACGTTTAAGTTTATATTACATTAGTTAATTTTGTCGTAGAAGAAAGTAAAAAAATTCATTACAATAGAGCGCTTAAAAAAAGAACTATATTAAAGCGATTCTTCAATGTAGTTTAGAAAATTTACTCTATATCTTATTAATTAGGCTTATAAAATTTGTCTTCAAATTGTGGTACTGAACATAAAAACTGAAATATACTTACTAGTATCTCTCGCCTTATTTTATCTTTAAACATG
>JAOCPS010746583.1:0-10404 GCA_025505425.1 Graphium colonna | reverse complement strand
TCTTGCAACTCTTCTGGTGTTGCGGGAGTCCATGGGCGGCGGTGACCACTTTCCATCAGGTGAGCCGCTTGCTCGTTTGCCTCCCTCTCTCTTTAAAAAAAACCTTTAAATTTCTTTTACGAAAACGTTATGTCTGTAAATAAGAATGAGTGGGCAATTGAACACATTTTTATTATTTAAATTTTATACGCATAATTTCAGATTTCAAGAATGTCAGGATCAAAACCTAAGAAAAGGTTATAGTATATTGGATAAAGATAGTTTAAGACGTGCCATGGAAGTTACTGTGCCATTATAAGTTCGTAATAATATTTCGTTCATAATTGGATACATGTTAAAAAAGATTTGAGGATGAAATGTTTCCCGAAATTTCCAGAAAACATTATAAAGTTAGTAATTTCTACAGGGCACTGCCATTACTGACACGGGAGACCCACGATCGCGCCATCAATTACAAGTCTTTATATATATATAAGACGTAATTAATTTCGCTATAAGATATTTATAAGAATAGTCTTGGTATACACTAAAACCTGGTACTTGATAGCTATTTTAAAATTACAGTTGCTCTTCACATATAAAATTTAATGGTGGAAACGGAAAAACATTTACAACTTAAATAATTAATAATCTTGATAAAAATAAGTTATTATTATTATTCTATGGAGTCACATAGAATTATTAGAGAAGTATATAAAAGTTATTACCAAACCAACGTAATTATATAGATAACATATGTCAGTGTGAATGGCTTGATGGAGCGTATGTTACCTTTTCTTATATGCATACATAGGAGTAGAATTGCATGATAGTCCCAATATAATAAAATGGTAAAAAATTATAATAAAACCATAAAGTTTGTTGAAGTACAGGAAATTAGACATTTTCTAGTTATGGTCTTATAAAATGTCCAATTAATTCGGTTCAGTAATTGTTGATTAATGTTATGTCCATCTAAACTTTTTGGCATATCATGCCTAATAAGATTTCACTTCTCATCTCTATATGGACTATAGACCCTAGTGCCCTTAGTAAAAATCCTAGTATAACCCTATTTTGATGACAAATATCTTCGAAATCCATGGCTTAAGCTGGTGCTTAGATCAGGGCTGTGTTTGTATTAATTTGTTTAGAAAATTAATTTTTATGTATCTACAGCATAAATAATAACAATATTTTATATACATATTACTATTTAAAGAAACAAAAAGGCATTAAACATAAAAAAAATTAACATAACAAAAAGGCATTTGACAAAAATATTTTAATAAAACAAAAAGGTATTTAACAAAATATACCAACACATGTAAACAAAAAACAATAATAATATACAAATCTAATTTATAACTTATCCTTTGGGTTTCCATTGCAATGCCTTTTAAAGTCAAGAAATAGTAACTAGTACTAAAAACTCATTAACAATAAATTTGTGCCATTTATAACCAACTTCAAAAAGAGAAAAGTCTTCAATTCTTCTTTATGTACGTTCAAACATAGCTCTGACAAATATTAACCGATTTTACAAATTCTAGTTAATAATAATCTTTCAAGGCCATATTTCCTGATTGGACCCATATCTTTTTCAGACAAATTGGTTTGTTTATTTAAATCAAAATAATAAAATAAATGAAATAACAAAAAAATAAAGCATAAAAATACACCTCTAAGGCAATTTAAGTAATATTTTTGCAATTCTCTGATAATATATATTGTGGTTTGCTTCTTAGTAAGATTTTAAGATTTCTATTATACCATCCATGTCCTAATAAGAAGTAATTATGTCTAAATTTACCTATTTTTAGCAATATATTCTAAAAAATTAAAAAAGTATTCATAAACCACAAAATAAAAAATGCAAGTAATAAAATTCTGAATTTTGCTATGGAAATTAGGAATGTGATATATTTCCCTACAAATAATATTTATATTAGTCTCTCTCTTAGTGTAAATTAATTTAACTGTCAACTGTGTTCAAGTATAATCACAGGGAAACTCTGATTATGACAATTTAAAAATAATAAAATATAACAGACTTATAAAAATATGACACCATGTTACAACCTTATATTAGTTACCTACACCTATTGGATATAATATAGCTGAGATACATTTTTGTTTAGTTTCACTGTACAATTTTGATTACTATTGACTTTGACATACACTCATGAAATTATAAAGATTTGGTAAGTAAACACTATAGGCCCCCAGCACCATGTATTATCTTCATAAAAGTTCTAATTTTGAACTAAAATTAATTATTGATTAAGTAATATTTTGATACATTTTTTCCGTTAAAATAACATTTAGGGCATGCAAAATCTGGATCTGCTGTTTTGTTTGCCTGTAAAATAAAATAATATCCATTTACCAATTCTGACAATCTTGACATATACATTTCTCATGTGTGTGAGTATGTCGCTGAACTCCTTATTAACGGCTGAACCGATTTTTAAAAAAAAAATTGTGTGTTCAAGAGGATTTGAAAATGGATAAGATTCACAATTTAAACTAAAAAAAGTTTCAAATTAAAGACACATTAACAGGACAATGTCTGTCAGGTCCACTAGTATTATGTAATATAAATGGAAAAATTTATATGAACTTACCGTTAGACAATAATAACAAAATATGTGTGAACAACCCATTACATGTGGAATCACAGGTTTATTTGAACAATATGCACAAACAGTATTTATTGTCATTGTGGGCATTCCAGAAATTGCTGTAGACCTCACATGTTTCCGCCACCAGACATATTTCAAAATATTGCTAAAGTGTCTTCTTAATCCAAATAAATTAATCAGAGAGACTACAGTTCCAATAAGTTCCTGTAATATTGATTTAAAATATAACAAATTGATTTAAATGCTACCTTTTTTTTTATTATAAAACATAAATTACTTACAATAAGGTTATGCCACAAAAGTTCACGAGTCCATGAAAGATCTGATAGATCCTCTCTTGTTACTTTATCTGCTGTCAATTCAAGACCAAGAATGAAATCTATTAAAATGGGATGTTTCCCTGTTTGTATAAACCTCAGAAAGTTTAGAATATCTCCAAGTAATTGAATTTTTTCTAGTTTAATAAAGAAATTTTGTACCTTCATATTTGATGTAAAGCTAAACAAAGCTCTATCTTTCAGGTATCTAATGCCAATTGTATATCCATAGTACCAATATAGTTTACTTTTAGAAAGATTTGTATCATTATATTTTAATGATAACATGCTTTGGCCAAATGTACATTTTTTATCATATATTGAATACTTATAAATAAAAGTTCTCAATAAAAGTTCAAGTTCTGGTAAAATTGGTTGCAGTATCCCTGGCTGGAAAGATAAAAAATAAAAAAAACACCATGCAATACATAGTAAGATTGAGAATTCTTAACCCTAAAATACTTTATTGTGCATTTTTATTTGGTTTGACAGTAGGCATTAGGTAAAAAATAGATATAATTTGTTTTTTTTTAATTGGACTTTAATTTGGTTTTCTTTGATTGAAATTGAGAGGCAACTTTCTATAAGGTTCTTTCTATACAACACTTTATTGTTTTTGTTTGAACAATTGGACCGAGTTATGCCAACCCACAAATTGTCATAAAATAAGTTATTGACACAAAATTGATCAAAATATATTGTTTTACAACTCAGCAAAAACAGTCCATTTTTTAAGATCATTTAATATTAAAAATTTGTTTATGAACTGTTGTTGTGTGTATATCTGTTGTGAAATGATAAAAACATTTGTGCCAAAATATACCGAATGCATTTTCTCTTTAATTATTTGAAAAATATAGGCCAGTACCGAACTAACTTATACACATGTAGGCTTTCTTTAGCAAAATACTTGAATTTCCAATAATAAAGAATGTATGCAAATAGTTGGAACATGAGTAAATACAAAATCTGACTAAAAACATAATTTTCTCACAATCAATTTTATGCAGTTGGTACATTTTGGCATAGCTCAGTCTAATTAATATTCATAACTAAAAATTTTAAAAATATCACAAGATTCCAGGCTAAGGAGCATAACATACTTACTCTGGAAATACAATATTTTTATTACAAATTATATTTGTTGTATCTTCTCTTTAAAATAAATAATGTTGCTCCTTGCTAGTACAGGCACAAGGATATGCTTATGCACCTATTCCGCAAAATTACTATTACCAATATTTGTACCTACCTCTAAGAATTTTGTGGCATTAAATAATAATTGCTTAAATAAATCTTCAACTTGATCATCCAATTGAACAGAATCTAACTGAAAAATTAAAACCAGTGCTTTACAGAACAATAAAGAAATTAAGGGTTGATAAAATTGATTAATGAGCACATACTTGTGTTACTCTAGGAATATAAGATAAAGACATGATAAAAAATAATGAATTTATTATTGAAACTTAAAACTGTAGTATTTATTTCAGATTCCTGGTTTACTTAAACTGATTGTCTTAAAAGCTATAATATTTGCTGCTCCACTTCAGCTGTGGAACTTCAGTGCAAAACAAATAATTAAAATATTTAATTTAAAAACACTATAAATAAACGATTAACGTCTAACTACATTTAGATGACTGTCAGCTGTCTGTCACGCTATTACCATTGGGACATACTCCAAAATGGCCTGTACCCAGCAGTAGCGATACAAAACCGTTCGCAATGGTGTCGTGGTGTCAAAATAAAGTATCTAGAAAGGCGTTTTATTTCAGTGTAGCTGCCTCACGACCAAAATTTGAAAAATACATTAAAACCTAATCATTTTCAGTAGTTTTATAAACTTGAATCATTAAACTTTTTATATAAGGTATGTATCCATTTATATCTATCCGATTATTCTGGCTTCTCATAAGTGTAGTTTATTAAGTGTATATTTTGATCCGAAATCATTTTGTGTAAAAACAATTGTTGGGCACATAACGTGTCGACGATCTCCTTTACCTAATTCCAGGTAAAGGAGATCAAAATAAGAAAAACAATCTGGATAGTTTATAAAACCTACTCCTAAGGTGCTAAAATTCAAAAGGGGGATGAAGACCTTATATTTCTCTTAGCCATGAAACTTCTTAAGGGCAATAAAAGAAAAGAAGGTACTTAGTTAACCCTTTAACCAGAGGGACACAAAATATGTATTTCATCGTCTTGATACAGAATTAGAGATTTACAAATAGAAATTACATCAGTACTTTAGAATGAACGAAGCACAATACGAGGATTGTAGTAGAGTTCAAAAATATTATTTTTTATGTATTATTCAATTCTAAAAGTCATTTTTCAGAAATTGCTGCTAATATAATAAGCTATAATTTAAAAGTACCCGCTAGATACGCCACGAGCCCCGTCAAGTATAGAAACACATTTGTCTGTCGTGTCGTGTCACGCCATAACCCCCAGCTAGCGCAATCGATGGCAAGCACCAAGCAGTCGGCGCCACCATAGAACGCGTCAAGACGCGACAAGACATGTAACTTTGTTTCCAGCCTTATTAATAAGAACACAAGGACAAATATATGGTTAACGTAACGGGACTCCAAAACTGACTTCCATGGCAGTCATTATTTTTAGTTAATTGTTATTAGTCTTCAAGTAATGATACTAAGTCGATTGCGTTTGAATTTAATTTTATTAACGAATAGTTCATTATAAAAGTGTTCCGACCACACGATTATTTTATTTGTGAATTTTTTTTCACATATTTAAATATCGAATATAAAAACGAATATAAAAATTGTACAAATATTACCTACCCATATGCCATTCGAATATGAGCAATAATTCGAAAATTATCGCGGACCAAAGAGTTAAATGTGTTTTCGCCATAACTGTGATTGCAAACCTCTCTTGGTTCAAACGGTTGCTTGGTTTGGCTCTGACTCAGAGCCGCTCATGGAGCCGCTAGACAAAATTAACAATTTGAAATGGATGCAAAATAATGAAATTATTTCTTCTTCTTTTAATTATAATGGCTCTGTGGTGTTATTTCAACCTCTTTATATCTTTCATATTTATAATATAATTTTGACATTGTTACGTTGTCATTCTCACTGTAATGTTAATGAATTAAAACCAATATATTTGGTTTCTCGTGTATTCATTATGTCAATTTATTTCATTAATAAAACACAGTAGTATAAAATGGCTTCTATAACGCGATTACTTAGGCCCGCGAAGTTTGAAACGGATCCGGGTACTCCCGCTGCAGATTTCAAATACCGTCATTGAAAAGAAACATTCGAAAACTATCTCGGAGTTGAAATTGAAGATGTTAAGATATCCGATAGTACTAAACTAAAAATATTGTTTAAAAACGTATCTTCCAATGTACACTCATTCTTACGGGATATTACAGACTACACTAAGACATCTAAAGATCGTTAGATAAAATTTACCTGAAGCCTAAAAATGAGATTCATTCTAGATTCGTATTGACTTACACAAAGCAGAAACCCGAAGAGACCGTGGGAGATTTTTTACGAAATTTACAGCAATTATCTTTGCAATTTTAAATCTGTCACTGCCGAAGAATACAGGAACGAATATGTGCGCGATGTTTTCATAGCCGGTATACATTCTCAAAAAATTCGACAAAAGTTGTTGGAAAATCTTGAAATTAGTTTAGAAGAAGCTTATAATCAGGCGATATCTCTTAAAATGGCAGAAAAGAATTCAAATGATTTCAAAAATCACACTTTAAATTCTGCAATGGACCTCAAGCAGATAGAGAATATCAACTTACGATCCAACAGCCTAAATCTAGCTGCAACATCGTCACGTTAACTGTGTCTTTCTGTGGTGACATCAAAGAATTACATGTCCAGCTTTTCGTGCTACTTGCCAAATCTGTAAAAAGAAAGGACATTTTGCGAAAGTTTGCAGAAGCGGCTTTACATCAAATAAACCGGTTAATAACGTCATAGTAGATCCAAACGATGAAAGGCTATCGCCAATTTTAGCAGCATCGCCAGCTAGTCTGCGGAAAAGTACCGTAGCTATTACCGTTAACAACTATAAAGCTAACGCTTAGATAGATAGCGGAAGTTCAACAAGTTTCATTAACAAGAGCTTTGCTCAATTATTATGTCTAAAACGTCATCCCTGAAAAGAAACTGTAACATTAGCTTCAAAGAAAAATTGCTCTTATGTGGATAGATATTGCACTGCAACGATAAAGTTAAATGAACACATTTACAAACAAAAGCCTTTGAATATCTTAGAAGATCTTTGCGCTGATGTAATTATCGGACACGATGTATTACAGGACCATTCGTCCGTAGAGATAGAGTTTGGTGGTCCAGCTAAGGCTTTAAAAATTTGCAACGTTATGGCGGCCGCAGTGCCCCCAGTTTAATTGTTTTCCAATCTTTCATCGAACATAAAACCTGTTCCTATTAAGTCAAGAAAATATTCAGAAGCTGACAATCAATTTATAAAAGATGAAATTGGTAAATTTTTAAAGGATCGTGTTATTGAACCATGCAAAAGTTTAGCTCGCCTTGGAGAGCTCAAGTCTTAGTTACCGGAGGAACGTCACATCGCAAACGCCTTGTCATTGATTATTTATTAACTATTAACAGATACACTGAGCTAGATGCATATCCGTTGCCTAATATAGAATCAATTGTTTCGAAAGTAGCAGAACACAGTTTTTATTATTCAAATTGATTTAAAAAGCGCTTATCACCAAGCACCAGTTTTGTCGAGGGAAAAGAAATATACAGCCTTTAAAACATGTGGGAATTTTTATCAGTTTACTCGAACTCCATTTGGTGTTACCAACGGAGTTGCTGCTTTCCATAAAGCATTACAATATGTCATTTCTAAGGAAAAATTGACGGGTGCTTATGCTTATCTTAATGATGTCACAATCTGTGGCAAGACGAAAGACGAACATAATCACAACCTAAAACAATTCAAAAAGGTTGCGGTGAAATATAATCTCAGGACAAGAATCTGTCAAATTGCTCGGTTATGAAATCACATAACTGTATTAGACCAGAGGAAGAACGTCTGCGTCCTTTAATGAACTTACCGATTCCAACCGATTTTCAATCTTTGAAACGAGTTCTGGGCATGTTTGCCCATTATTCTAAATCTCCCTCCTCTAAGCACTCAATTGCGGCTTCACTTTTACAAAACGGTCGTCCAGTAGCTTTCTCCTCTCGTTCTTTAAATGATAGCTAGCCGTGGTAGCTCAGTGTTCGGGCGCTTGCCTTCAATTCTGTTTACTCGAGGCGAGCCTGAGTTCGATCCCCGGTGCCAGCACCAATGAAATTGTATATTTTCATTGCAATTTTAAGTGCTGATTTACCACGTGCTCTACGGTGAAGGAAAACATCGTGAGGAAACCTGTATATCTAAGAAATTATATTTCTAAGATATGTGAAGTCCACCAATCCGCACTTGGGCCGCGTGGTAGGTTATTCCCTATACCCTCTGTCTAGAGGTGGCCTTTGCCCAGCAGTGGGACATTTAAAAATAGGGTGTTACTTTACATGATTGGCAATTTTGTTCACAATTTAATTATTGCGTTTTAAAGACAGGTAAAAGTGTTATTTCACTGTTTCATAGCCATTTACAATCTTGTGGTATTTACATCATCTCGAAATCAGTAGAACTTGTAGGAAGGCAGTTTTAATTACAAAATTAAAAACAAATTACACTTTGATTATTTTTATTTAAAACATAAACTACTAAACCAATTTTTTTTAATATTTTTAGAAATATTTCGGAAGAATATAATAAGAGTATATATACTAATGGACTCATTAGGATAAATATGAAAAAGGTGTGTTTATAAAAAAAGTGGGATTTGAATGCGTAAATTATATTATTATTTCCATGTCTCTTTGTTATTTAAATATATTTTATTATTATGTTATGCAATGGCCGCCTTTCTAATACGTTTTTTCGTAATATATTCTATCATTATCCACCAACTTTAAAGTGAAAGAATTTCTAATTTTTATTATTTTTTTTCTATATTTGTTAAGTCGAAACGATACAATTAATAATCAGATTTTAAAACAACATGCCTACAAATACTCCCGTAAAAGTCTAATCTATCTATCTGCACAGTATTTTGCTTTTTAAATAAAAATAACTGAAAATGTTGAACAAAAAAAACGCACTTTTCTAGGATTGTAAATAACATTAAGATTAGTTTTATTTTCGTTGACAATTATAAATATTGACAATTAAAAAAGCTTTTAGATATTTATATAGATGTAGACAAATGACTTGCAATATTTAATTTAAAGATTTTATCTAAGAACTTTACTTACCTCGAAATAACTTCTACGTTAAAATTACGTCAAAATTTCCTACTAAATCATTATGTTCCAATATTTATATTGATTTAAATAATTAAAAATAAAAACATCACCTTCAGGAGAGTTCCACTACATGTTTATCAATTCTTAATTCACATTACAAGATTCTGATGTTCCATTCCTTTTTTATTAAGTATTCTTTCTGCCTTTTGTTCGATTGTTTTATTTGAATATAGCTTAAGGAAATTATAAATGAGTAAATTTATGTAAAACATAACTAAATACTACTTAAGAACTGCTCAGTACTTTGTAAGAAATATCAATGTTTTATTATCACAGTAAAAAAATACACACTAAAATACGTGTTAAAGTCATAAACAAATGCCGTTAAATTGATCCGATTTTAATATGCGCTTTGCATATCAAAGACTTGTCCTCTTCAAAGTGCAGATGGTATCTCAGGAGCAAATGTATCGGCACACCACTAGCATACTTCATGTATACAGCTTTTAAAACCAAAAGCTTTAACGATCGCCAGCAATCGGCTTAGTGCCAAGCCGCTATCTCTGGAAAGTACTGACGACTTTCGTTTCAATATGTATATTGATTTAGATTAGACGAGTTACGAGTGTAGGACATTCGTAAAATAAATCTACAGTCGTCCAATATCAAATTTATTTAATTAGATTTCGTATATAAACCTACAATTCTTTTACAACGCTACATTTGAAAAGAAAACACAATTTTCTTCTTACGTCACGAGAATAGTGGTTTTATCAAACTCTCTTTTTTTCTCAATGTTGATATTGGTTTCATAAGAAGTAGGATTGATTACAGCAAAATGACATAAATTAAAACTAATCAGTAAATATCAAATTATTATACTTAATCTTGTTCCTAAATGTTCCTCATTAAAATTCATCTTGCGCGTCACTTAATTTGGACAAATACCATGGCACCAGCATGGGGTAGAGGTGGTAAAGCATAACATCCTTTCACAGCTTTTGCTGCACTTTTATGGCCACGCTCGTCAGGGGAAGTACCACCGCCGTTTGTAAAGTCGGCATAAAATAAAGTATGCATGACTTTTGGGATGCCGGATGGCCATGTCTACCCTTTTCTTTTCCC
>JAOCPS010746472.1:0-10406 GCA_025505425.1 Graphium colonna | reverse complement strand
TAATTTTTTGACGCAATGAAGTTTCCACCCAGTTTATTGTGTTTATTTTCAAGGATTGTCCCGTATTGAGTTAAATCAAAGGAGCACACAAAGATATTATTTTCAGAGAAAAATAAAAAAAAAATTTCAAACGCCATGAAAGTGTATTTTCTAGAACATCAGTTATTTTGATTTAAAAAGAAGCTGTTCAATCGATTTTGTAAAAATTTTAATAGACCATTTTATACTCTTTCGAATAAAAATTATCGGTTCATAAATTGCGGAAATGCGCGCTTACATATAAAATAATAGAACCATCCGTATTAAGAACTACCTTCTTTTTGAAATCGGCTTTAATAATGTGATATTAGAAGAGCTACCCCTACCTTTTAATAGTAATTCGAGTACTGTTACTGCAAAAAGTTGTCACAAGTTGGCGTATATTTATTGAAACATGGTTGATTGCGTACGTATTACACTGGGACCGCCCTTAACATTCCTATAATGCTTCTGTTTGCCTTTGGACTCGCAAGGCTCAACCACCTGGGAACATACAATCTAGCGTCTTAGAGGATCTTAAATTTTAATTTCAACTTTTTCTCAGAAACGCGAAGAGGTATTATTCTTCACGTTTCTGAGAACAAGCGTTTTCACAGATAGACAGATGTACATCAAAGTCAAAAAATTACTTAGCTTATTTGAAAGACCTTTTTAGAATATTTAATGATGTTCATTTATAATTGAGTGGAGATCACGTTTAGGCAAACTTACGTCGTAGACGTCATGCAGCACGATGGACTGACAACTTGAGATAGGTGGCGGGTAGCGTATGGATGCGGGGTGCTCAAAACCTGGGTAGTTGGCGCGCCTTGGAGGAAACTTACGTTCAGCAGTGGACGTCAATAGGCTGATGTCGTTGTTTGTTATATTTATCATTGGAAGGAGATGAGTTGAGTTAAAAAACATTAAAGCTAATTTGTGGAAAAACATTTTGTAGTTATACTTTTTCTGGCGCTTTAGGGAAAAATATTTATTTTTTATTAAAATCTATTTGAAATATAACAATGTTGCAGCAACATCGAATCTGTAACATTAATAAGTATTTCAAATATATTTCACTTGATGATCGTAGCTAAGGTAAAATATAGCAAAACTCAGCACTTCTGACAGTTCCTAAGTTCCTAAATAGATGTCGCTACGTGCTAAATAAAAAAAAATAAAGAAAGTTTATTTGTTCATTATTCTACAAACGTAGGATATTATTTTTAGTAAGATTTTTATCAAGTTACGCCAAAAAAATATAACTTCTTACGTGCAGACATAAGTACACACATACTTTTTATATTACAAAGGTCGCCGATAGCCCATTAAAGGCTCGGAATCTATATATGACCGATCATGTCGCTTATTGTCCCATTATTTGAGACTCAAAAGGGAACCAAAACCTAGAGGGCACTTCCCGTTAACCTAGAAGTATGACATTTATTTATTTTAGTGATCAACCTAGTAATCTGCTAATAGCCGACAGTTTGACGCCAAGGCATAAAAAATGGCACAATGAGAATTCACCATATAATTTTATATTATTAACTATAATAAAGTCAACATAAAATTAAGCGTGCATAACATTTGGCGTTGCCGGGTGGCTATTCCTCCCCCTATTATTTCCTACTCCTTGCCCCTCTAAATCCTTAATGCCGACCGAAACCCTTCCAATATTTCACGTTAACAACATATTCGCGGCTCTTTGAATATTTTGTGTGTCTATAAGCGACGGGATCGCCTACCATCAGGTGGCCAACCGTCTGTTCGTTTATCCTACTTTCCAAAAAAAGCTTGAAAGATATATTATTATCTTATTAAATAAAAACTGGTAACTCAGAAACAAAAGCACTGGAGACTTTTAGCGCCAATTAATACATCGCTAATGAGTAGTGCTTGCTGAAATGTCACAACCCGTTCAAAATTATCTTGAGTTGGGTGTTCATTTTAACCAAACTAATAACAAATTTCGTGTTTTCTGTTCCATTTGAAATTGTAATTATGTTTAGATTATATGAATAGTTTAACCTGTGTAAGCAAAAAGGCATAAAATTTTTGCAACACACGAAATTTATCGATATACTTTTCCGTTCATTACTTATATATTAAACAAAACTAATGAATTGAACAATTATTTGTGTGCGGTGTACTCGTAGTATTCAAATACAAAGATACTTTATGATCTTGTTAAAACGAGATGAAATGGGAACTACTGGCCAAGTAGGAGTCGGATTTGTCCGATTCGATAGTAATACAATTTTGTCACAGCATAAGAAATGTAATTAAAATAAATTGGATTTTAGAGAAAATAAACGAATACAACGTTATCAATCTATAAATAATGCGAAACCTTATTCGGGGTAAATTTAATTACTAAAGACAATTAGGTGAATCATATTTCCCGGAAGAATGTGATTGTTATTAAATCCGTTTAATCTGGTTGTTTTGTGAACAAAATGTTTGCTCATTCAAGACCCCTTCTTGTGTACTGAAAGTTTATTGACTATTCAGCGAGAGTTGGCAAGTAAAATAAATAACCAATTACTTGTCATTGTAGATGTGCAATGAATTTTGACAAGTTTGATGTTAGCAGTATTACTAGTAAAATATATGAATGAATGAAATGAAATATCTTTACTCAATGTTTAAATGTATAAACTTGCTTATTAATTGTCTAAAATACTGCCATGTGTGTGCATGCATGTGTGCGTGCGTGCGTGCATCCATGCGTGCGTGCGTACGCTTGTGTGGGTTTGGGTGTGTGTTTACATGTGTGTGTGTCTGTTTTTTTTCGAAGGGATGAAATGCGTTTCCCTCCCAAAGAACTTTTTTTAGACCCCCGTCAGGTATCACTTCGTGGGGATAGTCTTGCTTTTCCTCATTATTTATGCTCCGTTTATTACAATATATTGGTTCTGCGCCGTTCTTCTGCGCGCCGTATTTTCTTTAATACTATGGCAGCGTATTCACTGACTTTGTTCCATGCCTCCTCTGTTCTCAACATGTTTGACACTAATTTTTCCACTGTGTAAGGTTCGATTGTAGTCTCCAGGTCTTTACGTTCTGTTAAATAGGCCTGACATTCGAAGAATATGTGCTCAGCGTCCTCAGGTTAACCACACCCGTGCGGAAAATCGGGGATATCATCATGCCCAAAGCGATGAAGGCATGCTTGGTAGCACCCATGTCCCAGCATTATTTATGTCAGGTAGAAGTTGACTTCTCCGTGCTTGTGATGAATCCAAATATCTATCTGTCAAATAAGCTTATGCGTCCATTGACCCTCAGATGAATTGTCCCACTCTCGTTGCTATTTACTGACAGACTACTGTCTCATGTCTCCAAGTTTCTTACGTGTAGCTTTCGCCTCATGACTTTCATTAAATAATTACGCTTTCTTCCGCTAGTATGTGTATGGGCAAAACGCCAGAAATAACGCATACTACGTCTAGTGATACCGTGCGAAAAGCACAAGCAATTCTGAGTGCGTTTAATCGGTTCACAGACTCGACCTTTCTTCTATTCTTCTTTGCGGTAAGGGCGTCTACCTACATAGTAACGCCGTACGGAAGTTCTTACTGCCATTAGTACATTCCTCTTTCTTTGTCGAAGACCGCCAATATTTGGCGTAAGTCTTGGAAATGCTGTTGTTTCTCGCGATGTCTTTTACACCACCTGCTCCTCGTGCAGATTGTAGCTTAAATTGTGATCTAAAATGATCCCCAGGTACTTAATTTGTTTTTGGGTTGTGATGTAGCTAGAACCCATAGCGAGTTGGTATTCTATACCTTCTTACGACCTGTGATCAGCAGTGCCTCCGTCTTATGTTCGACTAACTTTAACCCTGTCGGCGCCATCCATCTCTGTATGCAGTAATACGTTTCTCCAAATATTCTTCGATCTCTTTCATGTGTTTGGCGACTATTGTCACCATTGCTTTATCTGCAATCTGTTGTAAATGATTCGCTCTTTTCCCGCTGTGTCCAACATGCACAATGGACGGTAGGAATTTGTTTTGTTGTAGAAACAGAGTGGTCGCAATGCTTCGCAAAGTTCCGTATCGCGTAGTTGTTGTTTAGCAGTTTCCTTAATTTCGTCATGACGACAGTATACGGCTTTCCCGAGGGGTCTTTGTTAACTTCTTCTTGCATTAGCTCAGACCAAGTTTCCGTTGTTTTATAGACTTTTTGAGGGTTTCACACAGTTCATTGTACTTAGTCTGCAAGGTTAGATAAGATTGCTTCTTCCTGAAGCGCTGAGCTAATCTTCGGGTTTTTATACATTTACCGCGGATTTCCCTAATTTTTCACACTACCAGTACACTGGGTCCCTTTTGTTATTTCCATTACCACTTCTAGCCATAGTGGAATCACACGTATTTGTTACTCTCAACATGATAGCTTCTGCCATTTTATCTGCATTATTGCTTTGGGTTTAGTTGTTCCTTTCTAAGCGGAAAACTTCTATGTCAAATGATTTTGGTTTCCATCCTACTGTCGTGGTAATTGGTTGGATATTGCGTTTGGCGCCATGACAGTGAGTGGTCCATGTGACTTGCCAGTTTGTGTCCCGTTTTGCAATGCTACTGTTTGCATAAGTCAAGTCCATTCAACTAGCTTTTTCAATAGAGCATGCCCTCTCTTGTCTATTTTACTGTTTCCCCATTCTATTACCCATGCATTAAAATCTTGCAACAACTCGTGGATTCCTTGATCTTGAGTAATTTGTGATGCAATTCAGCATGTTCTCGAATTTCTCCTGTGTCCAGCTTGGAGAGGCATAGCAGCTGTAAAAGTGTATGTACCCACCTTAGTTCAAGTAAATTCCTCTTCGTAGGTATTCATTATTTCCTGTATCGGGTATATACCGCATGACTATATCGCAGCCTTACCAAATATGTCTGAAACCCAAGTAGGACGTTCTAAGCTGTAGTGGGGTTCTGATATAATGGCAAGGTCAATCTTTTCTTCACGAACAGTTTGCATTGGTAGGTATTGGGCAATCTCACAATGATTTATGTTTATCATTATAACCTTAATCTTGCTTTTATGCTCCTGTATTTTTATATACAGCGCAATGACTGCTTCCCGCCATATGTTTTTGATACATGTGCTCTCTTTTTCCTTTTTTCCTCTTCATTTTAGTTTAGGAGAAGTTTGGATCATAGCAGTAACCGTTTGCACTTTCTGTGTTTGCTCCTCGCCTCCTCGAATATAGTGTAGCCTATTGGAGTAGTGCTTAAGTCATTGACTTTTCTCTTAATGTCACCGTGAACGTTGTTATGTGGGGTCACAAACTCAAGAAGATCTTGAATCTGCCTGCCTTGCTTTGATTTTTTTTAATAATCTTTGCCTTGTGTCCTTTGCTTTTACAACGCACGACACAAATTGTTTTCATTTATGGCTTACTCTTATAACTTAAGATTGGTCTGGTCCCTGATTATCTTTTTTTTCATGGGTGATGTTCTCGTCGTTCTCTTTTTCGCAAATAGGTTGTTTATTTCTTCCTATCTTTCTTCGAGTCTCCTTTACTCTGTTTTCCGTTTTTTTTCTTTCCGATTGAAACAGACTGCAAATATAAGAAAATGTCGCGCTTCACAATACGATTAATAAAGAAAACATCGCTTGGCTGATGATTGTGATGTCTATACATAGCACGGTAATTTATGTTGCACGGTATGCAAAGGGCATTAGTATAATTTGCATCAACTCAAAACTTAATTTTAAATACGCTTATCTTCTACTAAACCGTAGCAAAAGAGCTTACTATAAGTGGTATAAGTAAAAACGAATATAAACATTCAATTCAAATCTAAAATATTCAATTCAAATCAAAAGAAATTAGCGTTACAACTTATAACGAAAAGATAAAATATAATTTAAAAATAAAAAAAACGAATGTGTATGTGGACGAGGTGTATCTTTGTGTGTTGGTGTATATGTTTGTGACCATGTGAAATTTTGATAGAAGAAAGTCTTAACGCAAGATATGCATGGACCTTCAAACGATCGATGGTACATTATTATTTTTTAGAAAACATATTAGAATACACTTAGAAGACATGCATAAAGTCCAATGAAAAATAAATATGTAAAAAAATAATTGTCCATTCATTCTAAACTTTAATTATATGTGCAAACTGACAAGAAAGCCGAAATAAGTAATGTAATTCGATTTAAAAGATCGATGCTTAAAATAAATCGAAACTAAACGAACGTTGAACTTCAAATTACTGTAAAACGATTTCGAACAGACGATGTTGTGTGCTCGACAATACAAGTGACCTATAATTTTCTAAGTCGCAGAAATTTTAATCAAACGTCTTTGCTTTAATTTTATTCTGATATTTAAACATTTAAAACAAAATTTAAAGACGTGACCCACTGCCAATTTTCCAATTTGACTTAGTGTACCTATATTATGGTTAAATTGATTAATAAATAAAGTCCTCCAGACCAAATTTCAGTCACGGCGGCCAATCTACTTGGAGATAAACCAACTGCGCAGGAGATATTATAGTGTACGAGTGTACTTGCGAGTACTGTCTGCGGACACAGGTCCACTCTCTGTTACTTAACTCTCAAAGCGCAATAGGACGGATATCCGACACGACCGGAGAGAGATCAGGCGCAAAACCTACTTTTTACATGCACATCCGACATTTCCCATCCATCTCCATCGATCATTTTTCTTTTCAGGCTACGAGTGATCATCCTGCATTGCCCTTATCCAACCAAGAAACAACAACAAAAAGTCATAGTTTTCTCACATGATTCGACCAACGATCTCCGGTTTATAAAACAATTGATTGAGGCAATTGATTAATAAATAAGTATCTGGCACAAGTGAAAAATTGGGTGCCTGTAACTTTATACCTGATTTCTTTAACTAATGACTAACTGCTCCAACTTTTTGTTATATAAGAAGGAACAATTCAATAAGATCGTTTGATAACAACTGTTTACCAGGAAACTGCGGGACTCACGGAGCTTAGCGGCGATCGATACTTTGCTAATGAGTAGTTCGTGCCGAAATGTTCCAACACGTACGAATATGAGTTGTCAATAAACCCCAACTAGTGATAAATTGCCTATTTCAACTATCCAGACGTTCATTACATTAAATACAATAACAGGACGAGATTAAGAAACAGTTAGCTTGATTTGTTTTTAAATAAATTTCACTGCTCCATACATAACATTACTAAGAAAGACAAAAAGGATGCACGCTGCACTTTATTTTTATTACAAAGCCTTTTAAAAAAAGTTTCTCACATGCTTCTTGCGAATTCCTGAAGTAATTTTGTGGCAAATTTTTTATAAGCCAATATGGCCTAAAATAATTAAAAATATAGTCGTGAATTCTAATTATAAATAACTTGCGGTAATTCTTTAGTCATTAGAATCCTATTAGCGAGTCTCTGAACCTAGTGCTCAAGTCAATTTCAAAACATTACGTATTTTATATTCTACTGAAACAAACGAGTAGTTATATTTAATAGTATCTTATATATTAATAAATTTAAACCTGCATCAATATTTAAATGAAGGTAATTAAAAAAGTAGTAATAAATGAATGTAATTAAAAAAAAAATATTTATACACTTAAATTCCGTTCAATATGAGGTCCTATTAAAGTAAAGCTGATAAGTCGTTCCCTATTCAGCAGAATTATTTCAAAGGCTACCATTACATCAGCGATATGTTAGTAACAAAATAACCAATATGTTTACACAAACCAGACAAAAGCATAATGTTTTTGTGTTGGAACCGGGAGCGTTACATACTCGTGTTACATATACATGATTACAATTTGGTGCATATTGAAATTAAATTTTAACTAAATTTATAATATTGTATATTATAACAAAGTATTAATGATAGAAGAAATTCTTCAATCATTAATGATAATTGATGACGAAAGGATATGAAAAATTAAAATACCCGATTTAATAATATTTTATTAAATGGGGGTGGAAGAAAATCAATAGTCTTGCTCGTTTTGGAATGGTTGCCTCCAATTCTATCAAGATATTTTTTTTATCTGTTACAACTACTGATCTGATTATTTTTGAATATAAATTTTCTATTCACTTTAAATACCATAGATTTACCATGGATAGCATGTTGCACTGCGTTTTATCAAACTTTTAAGCCTTTTAAGGGGAATGATAAATTTTCTTAAAACGTCCAACTTCTTTTTCTTGAATCATAAAAAATATCTTTAATTTATTTCAGCGTAGCCAGAGCTGTGAAAGGATGTGTCATATATACTCTACTACCAAAAAAGACGCCTCTTGACAAACACGTTTTTTTCGCAAAATTTTATCGATCCCCTTGTTTTAAGCAAATCTGTAGCAAGTTAAAAGGGTTTTTCTTTTTGAGGTACCGAACCCAAAAAAAACCAATAGCACCATAAATATTTTAGCATCTGATAAAATAAAAATTATTACTAATGAGGAAATAAAATCGGAAAATTTTTCTAGCACTGAATATTGAATTTTTTAGTGTTGCTGCTCGTGCTATAAAGTTTTTTGGTAATTAACGAATTAAGTTAAATAATTGTTGTCTATTTCCCGTAGACAACGTTGAAATAATTTCTATCGTTCTATTGTGTATCACATGCGTTTTAACTCCAATGATGAAAACCATTTTTGATGATTTACAATTTATTTAATAAGTAAATAAATTAAAATCCTTCCTCATTTTAAATAATTTCCGGGATGGCCATCCAAGGTATATCTGTTTTTGACAGCTTCATCTTTTTCCTTGGTTTCAGAGTTGAGTTTTTGTACAGGAAAGGAAAAAGTAAAGGAAAACAGGCCACTAATAAACTGTAAAAATAAAATCCTTTGTCCACTAATCCGAACAGCTGATCGTTCAGTCGATTTGTTCAAATATCATTATTTGATCCAACGTCAAAATTATAAAAGTAAGTATTTTAATAAGCGTAAGTTTGGCAACATTTCAGATAGTTAAATTAGATTATTAACTTGTAACTATTATATTTTTTCTTTATTAAGAGTATTTAATTTTTTCACGCATTTTAGAGAGGAAGTTAAGACACATTTCGGAAAGGTGTGGAGGTTCCAAACTGAAATTTATATTACAAATTTAGATCCGCACGTCGTTGAATCTATACTAATATTGTGATAAATATATATCTATACTAATACTACTAAAGAGCTTTTTCATAAAATTAATGTTGTGCCTGGCGACAAGAGGGCTGGTTCTTTCCTCGCCCAAAGGTTAAGTATAACCATTCAGCGAGGAAATGCTATATCTTTACTAATATTGTGATAAATATATATCTATACTAATATTAAATAAATATATACATTAAGAAGAGAAATAATGACTTTAACTTTATATGCAAGAAAATGTTGAGAAAAGTTTGATTGCAGTCAATTGTTGCAATTAAAAAATAATAACGTAATAAGAATTACAAAACACTGTAAATATATAATAACTAATTCTAAAGATGTATTATAACTTTGCATGTAAACTCTTCTTAATATTTTTAGCAAGACGCCTTATTAGCTATTTATTTATTATTGTTTAAACAGAAAAAAAAAATATTTATTTAAAAGTACCTTTGTATTTTAAAACTTGAAGAACAAATTCGTGATCATTATAATGTAACGTTTGTTATTGTAATAAATCTAGCTGCGATACCGTAGGTAACTAACTAAAGACCTCTAATTAGACTGCTGCGCAATTTACCTGGGGGTCAATAAACACATCTTTCTTTTAAGCCAGAAAGAACTTTCTTATTTATACAATCCATTATTGCATATGTAAGACAGTAATATTGAAATCTTATGCCTCAGTTTCATCAAACCATTTGTTTTTCTGTAATCTATACAAAAATTTGCAATTGTATAGACAGTTTATCTGCGCTAGCCGATTGATTCAAAGTGAATGGATAGTACGAGAGTATAATCATAAAATTAATACATGAAGCAAAAAGTTTCAAAGCCTACAATAAAAAATTAAGCTGACGGAGGAACTAGCTATTTGACAAAGTTTAAGTAAATCATAATAGTAAATAAGTAAAAGTGAGAAGAAGTACAAAAATCTTATATTTTACAACAAGCATGTGAAATACATTAAATTATTAAACAAGGATCTAACACACATATTACTTTGCATTTTTACGTATATAACAAACAAACCTCTAATATGTCAAACGAATGGACAAGAATGACAAAAAGTAAAATAACACAAAAAATATCGGATTTCGACCACTGCGTGACCTCTAGTTTATATAATTTGGTATGTTATTTTAACCGACATCAAAAAAGGAAGATGTTTCCAATCTCAATTTAAAAAATACTGGTGTTTCTGTATTTTTTATTTTCATCATTTATGAACCATTTATTTTTT
>JAOCPS010746361.1:0-10406 GCA_025505425.1 Graphium colonna | reverse complement strand
TAGAATTAAGAAAAAAAATCAGTTATAAACCAAATTACAGAGGTGTGCGATTTTATTGCTCTCAAGTTTATATATATATATAGTTTGGTCCAACTAGTGCCGTCAATATTTTTTTTCAGATTCTTCACACCTGGGTTCATATATACCCCATGTATATTCCGCGATTTTTTGGAGTTTTCGAATTATAATTTTTTGTGTTTTTTTAATGTTTTCTGCCAGCGAGGTTTCAAATTTCATATCTTTTTTATTGTAGGTATTTTATTCGTGTAATAATTATCTTAAATGTTGCTACTCAAAAAAGATTTCAAAGTTAGAACGTTACTTATTATTAGGATTTACCCAAACATTCGACTTCACTTTAAAAATAAAAAATGAAGTCTCCATAGCTTCTGGCTAACTTTAAAAACTCCGCAGGGTTCACCGCTACTAAAATTATAAAATATCGACATTGCTGGATTGACGAAGTTCAAAGAGACCTGCGTCAGCTGCGAGATGCCAATTTCGGTTGAAGAAAAGTAGCTCAAGATGGAAAAGAATGGTGAGATTTAGTATCACAAGCCAAGATCCACTTTGAGTAAATGAGCCAGTTAAAGTAAGTAAGTAATTAATATGTATTTTTTTTTCTTTAAGGCTTAGTCAAGTCAAAACAAGGTAAGATAACATAAGTAATTAATAATGCTTCATGTATTTACAGGTTATCTCTGAGCAGTTCATGGCATTTTATAGGTCAATCAAGTATTCTTATTTACTTATTAACTCATCCACAAGTTTATGCGTGTGAATAAAAATAAGGATATCTGTATTTCCCTACAATACTTCATCTTAAGGTCTGCTTGCAAGCAAAGATCAACCTACTTTTGAAAATTGCTTTAAAACAACAAACAACGTTAGAGAAGTACACAGAGAAAAAAACCGGACTGCCGCACTGGCTTTGTGTTGCTATGTTACAAATCCTGCGGTAAGACCCAAATCTGCGGGCTTGGTGTTCCTCATCGTCACATTTCTTGTACCCCAAAAGATTTTTATATAGAAATGATTTACCAATTATCTTTTGTTTGTAATAAAAAGTATATTGAAAAACTTTAAATAAAAACTTAATTTTATTTATTGTATCATTAATGAGTTATTTTGTAATTATATCGACAACATCATATGCAAAACAGGCTAAACACTTTTGATCAATATCTTTTAACATAATCGATAAAACGAAGGCTAAATAAAACATTCAGTGAATCTCGATTTTTTTCTCATTTAAGTCATTTTCTTTATTCAGGTTTCATGTTCTGAACCATTTCTTTCAGCTTTTTTCTATTCACTTTTCCAGTAGAGGTTAAGGGAAGTTCTTTCATAAAAATGACTCCTCCTCTCAGTTGTTTAGTATCTGCAAGTGAATCTGAAAGCATTCGAAAATGTTTAAGTGTGGTGGATAGCTGTGCCTATACCTACTGAACTGACATTTTGCAAATCTTATATAGGTGGTAATTCAGAAATAAGCAAATCGCATTATGAAATATTGGGAAATGTAAAAATAATGATGAATCACTTTTTGCGCACTAATATTCTTCATTTCTTTATGATAAAAAAAACACTTTTATTTTTAGTTGGTAAGATTTTTTTAAAGCATTTGTTTGGAAATAATATTAAAACTATTAAAATAAGTATAGTTTAAAGTTTTGAAGCGTTAGCCCAAAAAGTAAAAAATACTTCTATTGTGTACAAAATGCGTGAGGCGCTTTGTTTCATATTTTTTCGTATATATATCGACATTTTTTGTCAGATAATAAACAGATCATTTTCAATAAAATAATATTCCAACTATAATTTGAGATATGAACGATCCTATCTCTCAAATTGAAACAAATTGCACACGGTGTGTGAAATTTGATTAAAATCGGTTTAGTAGTTTAGGAGTTCATCGGAAACAAAAACGTGACATGATTTTTTTATATATATTATTTCCAAAGTCCGTAGAGCTTTACTTTTTTGCACAGCTTTTGCTGAACTTGTACGGCTGCGCCTGGGAAACCACCACACTTTTTAAATTCAGCATAGAATAAAGTATCCATGACCTTTGGGGATGCCGAATGACCATGTCTACCCTTTTCTTTCCCTATTCCTTTTTCCTCCAAATCCCGACCCCATCCAATCCAATAAACCTATTATATGCAACATTTCGGATTGACAATGCACTCGTGACTATCTGGATGTCGCATGTGTCTATGGGGGACGGGATATTTTATCATCAGGTGAACCGTCTGTTTGTTTGTCTACCTTTCCATAAAAAAGTATTAATATAAATCTGAATACAGATTCTTTCATCCTATTTAGATCTTGAATGTGTCATTTTAATTTTGAGTTATTGGGATTATATAATTCACCTTTCACGATATCTTTAATCTGTTGTGCGGTCAGTTTGTAGTTGTCTTGAGAAACGACACACGCAACGGGTAGATCACCACACTCTGCGTCGACGATACCAGTCACTGCAACGTCTAATACACCTGGATGCTTTAAAATAGTGGCTTCAATTTCTACAGGTGATATCTGGAAATAAGTAAATTTTACGTATCGCAACGAATTAATTAATAAACGACTGGACGCTTTTGTTTTCTTAAAAATAGGAAATATGAAAATTGTAACAACTTCCGTACAGATTTTATCGCGTTTCCAGTCCTTTTTAAATTCTCTAAGTTCTAAACCCTTTAAATTAAACAACTTTACGGATTTTATCGCGGTGGTCACGGGTAGGACTCAGTTCTACCATGAACGCTGTAAAGGTTTCGAAACGTCGGGTGATAAATTTAAAAATAAACCGCGATATAATCTGTAAAGTTGTTTAATTTAAAATGTCAAATATTCGCGTAAGTCTTAGAAATTATATTCTTAACCCTTTACAGCGTGTGCTGAATTTTAGCCCAAACTACCATCAGTTTTTTAATTACATTTCTTTTCGTTTTCGTGTACAAGCTGTATTTGTTTGAGAATTTTGATGTGATTGGGTTTTTTTTTTCTATTTCGGTGATAGTGGTTCCTAAGCTAGAGGTAGCATCTGTCTAACATTCTATCGATTTTATAGTAAGTTTCATTTCAAGTGGCTGAAAAATTATTTCTGGAATTTTTTAGTGTTTTTATGGAATTTTTAATTTAAAGATAACCAAATATGATATAATGATTATGGCAAACTACAATTCGATTTTCCCAAGAAATGATATTTATTCCTAAGTTACCACGAGATTAGACTTACCACAACTAATATGAGCTAATAAATATTTAGATTTGTAAACAATAGTTTAACATAAATAAGAATTAATTATATAAACATAAACAAATTACCTGATTATTGCGATATTTGAGTAGTAATTTTAAACGATCGACGAAGAAGTATTTGTTGTTTTCATCAACATACAAAATGTCACCCGATTTCATCCATTTGTCTTCCACATAAATTTCTGCCGTCGCTTTAGGGTTATTGTAATACCCCTAAAATTATAATTAATATTCATATATACTATAATGCTATAATTGTATTCGTGTCAGTTGTATAAATGAATACGTTATTAAATGTATATCAAATAAAATGTGGAAATATGTCTTTTTTTATTTATCTTATTTTAGAATTTATTCAACTTAAATTTATTTAAATTTAAATTTGTTATGTAGACTCTTAAGTATTTTATTTATTAAGAAAATGATTTAAATTAAAATATTTACCTTAAATGTTAGCGGTCCTTTAATCCAAAGCTCTCCCGGTTTGTTAGGTTCTAGGACATCCTGTCTTGTTACTGGATCTACTAACTGTAATCAACATTCCTTGTTTCAGTTTTATACATTGAAAATGTGGTTTTCGGTTGAATTAACCATAAAATTTACTAGAAGTTCGGTTACGATATTAATTTTATAAATTAATGTTATTACTAACTCTGTATTGATAATGTCCCATGGGTGCACCACATGAGCCTGAATCAGAGTAAACTGGATTAAAGACAATAGTTCCTGCTTCAGTCATTCCATATCCAATGTAGGCAGAAACTCCAGGTATTTCTTTCTGTAAAACGTTTTAAAGAATGAAATACACCACAACAAACTGCGTTTAAACAGTAAAATTAAGGTTTTTATAAGTTGAACCTTTTACATATCATTCGATCAATTCCAGGGACAAACCTGGGCATTTCCAATTTTGGAAATATGTAAGATAGGTCAATGAGTGAGATGAGTCAAAACATACTTACGATTCGCAAGGGAACGGAGTTGAAATAGAAGATTATGATGATGATGATGAAAAGAAAAATACTATTCTATTAGTGGATTTGTGTATAACCAGTCTGTCGAGCGGCCTTATTAGTACAAGAGTTTTATGTAAGATATTTTGCTTAGACAATAAATAGACAATTTATATGGTCTTATAAGTGTAGTAAGAGTTTTATGTGAGATATTTTGCTTAGCCAATGAATAGACAATTTATATAGATAAATAGATATATAGATAAACAGCGTATTGCTCACGTTAAAAAAGGGACAACCAATTTACTAGATCTTACATTTATTAAGAACATTTTAACTAGTAAACTTAATTGTTTTCTTTGTACATTTACCTTTATGTTTTGTAATAATGTTTCCGGTACTGCACTGCCTGCCAGCAAAAGTATTTTGAAACAGTCGAAGTCACATTTTTCTCGGTACCCCGGTTTCAACAGCGTTAACATTGAGTTAGGACTAGTCATCATAAATGATGGCTGAAACAATAAAAAAGTATCTAAGACTACGAATGTGTGTTCTTGTACATTTCTCTAAGATATAATAAAAAAAATGATGTTTGTATTATATATGTATCATTATATATTTCTCCTACTGTTCATTTTCAATAATACTTTCTATAAGGTTATGTTTTGGTTAATATTTTTGTTTAATAATTTGATTATGCGTTAATTTTCGTTTCGATAATTTAATTAAACCAAAATTCCCGCAATGGTCGAAATTCAATTTTTATGATATTTTAGTATATATTGCAATTTTGTAAAGCAGCGCGATATTTTTTATAAATAAATTGTAGACGTATTAGATGTTTATGCCTCATGTAAAATGCTATGCAAAAACGACATAGCAGTGTGCAATGAAATTATTAAAAAAAATTGTACATTCTAACGCATATTATAAAACTCCACCGTGGCTTGTTAGTGTAGGCCCGGGCTTTATAAACTATAAGTCGTGGGTTCCAATATCGCGGGGAAACGACGAATTTGTTTTGTTGTTTCCTAGTTAGATTAGGGCATTGCAGGCTGACCATCCTATTACCTGAAAAATGAAATGATGCATGCATCGGATGGGCATGTACAAAGTTGGTCCCGGTTGTTATGAACAAGTTTGACAGTCGTTATAGGATATCAGTGCTTTAAAATATCCTGACAATTAATCCATATTTCGAATTCAGAGAATATATGGGTATACTTCAGATTGCGGACGTCAATTACCAGTCGCTCTGTATAATAGCTGATATTCAGATAATATTTAAATGTATTAGAAGCCGACACCAAGTAATTTGGAAATAAGGCTTTGGAAGAAGAAGCATATTAGCATAATATAAAAAATTAATCTTTTAGCACAGCTCCTTTATATAATCTTTAGCTGTGCCAACATTCATACTTCGTTAGCTGAACTTTTGATAATAGAATTTTTGAAAATGTATCGACATTGTGATTATTTTATTTCCTTCTGCATCATAGTAAATCTATTTTATGAATGAAATTATGTAATATTACACATGGAAAAGGCAAGATATAACCGCGAAATTTTATATTAAATATGTACGTTTGAGTAATACTTTGTATTTGTTGATTAGGAAGTAGGTGTGCTCCGTTGTTGCAGGCAACGAACTCTGAATTCGGGTGTATCGCAATATCGGCGATAAAACAAAGTTGCACGTCGCTGAGACCCACTGGACTGGCGATAAAACGAGAGCTCTTTCAATTGGCGTCGGAAAGTTCATGCATGTGACCCTGTAAAATAACATTTAAAATGTCAGAGTAGTAGAGTAGAGCACAATTTTTTACATACTTGTGGGGTCTGTTAAACGGTGGAGAAGCGATCACCTCATATTAAACTGGTATAAAATAAAATTCGACTGGTGAATAAAGTTGCCGGTACATCCCTAACCTCTTTTTTTCTACTTTACTATTTAATTCACCTACCCTATTAATCCTAAAATCGTTCCCATGTCCTTCTCTATTAAGTGTTTCACTCTCACCAAAAATGGCAAAACGAAGTTTTTGTATTTTGTCAATATCCGCGAGTGACTGTTTATATGAGATAAACTCTCTGTTCGCTTGCAATTTATGCTAAACATATAGATTAAAGTTTATAATTAGATGCAAGTTTTCTTTAGGCTAAATGAACCAGTTCGTCCAAAAGCACAAAGATTTTCAAACGATTAAGAAGATTTTTACACTAGTCATAGATAATAAAATAAAAGAAATATTCAAATATAGATTTACAATATCAAATGACAGTATAGCCAGTTATAACTGCGCCCGTAGCATAGTTCCTTGATTTACAAATCAAAAGTTGTGGATTTGAATCCCGTGGTGTGCCTGACCTTGTGTTGTTGTTTCCTACTTGGATACAGGTTGGTCATCCGGATGTCTGAAAATATAGATGATCCATGTATCGCATGGATATGTAAAAAGTTGGTCCACCTGTACATACAAACATTTCTTCCCTTTAGTTAGGAAAATTTAATTCCAATCGCTCAGTGTATAACCTATTATTTAGGTAATATTTGGTTATACCAGGTGCCTACCATAGGTCATTTGTTAATTTGGCTACTTATATGCATGTTATAATATGAAATGAATTTTCATATTTTATGTTTTTAGGTCACATCCTGGCCTATATTACTAAATAATCTGTTCTATTAATATTCATGATGCCACTCATGCAACCCTTGGGATGATGCGCGTGGCCATGGACAATGAGATGACTTAACATCTGGTGGATCGTATTCCCGCTTTGCTAACCTTTGCCTAAACAAAATATTTACCACAAATAGGGCCAACCCATCATGAGGTGCTTATGTGTCAGGGCAGCACATTTTGGTACACCGGTAGTGCCGCTCGTCGATATTAATAATGCGATTGTTTCCCCAGGGTCGAAATTGGCGGCCCTGAAATACAAAGCAATTTATATTACAATGCCTTAGTAAATTATAAAATATATAATATAAACTGTTATAATCTCCGCCAATTAGATCAATATATTTTAAATAATTTCCGCCAATATTTTATTAAAAAATTTAGATTTCTATTACGATATTTAAAGGCTCTCTTTAATTGCTTTGTTCAGTGTTAGTCTTACAATAAATTTGTGTATAAAAGTTAATTTTATATGAAAATTTTACAATATAATAGTACTTAAAAATTTTATTGAGTTATTATACCTGGAACACAATTTTCCATAGTCAAATCTAACGTAACAAATACGAATACTTACTCAAATTCCTCAATGGGAATGTTACGACCATGTTTTTTGAGAAAATCTGAAAAATCACTGTTATCTTTTCCTTTGTTGAATGTTACGATTTTAACATCAAGGTTAAGGTTTTTTGTGGCTTCTTCTATTTCATTTTCTTTCTCACTTTGACAGAATATCAACTTCGGGTGGCAGATATCTAATATGTCTTGTTGTTCCTCTGAGAAAATTTTATCAAAATTATAAAATTAAAATATATTTATTATAAAATTAAGTAATATTTCAAAAAACTACCCTGTTGAGCAGAAATTTCCAACATAAAAGTAAATTATGTAGTAACAATATATCCATAAATTACAAAGCTGTTTA
Organism: Graphium colonna; assembly: GCA_025505425.1. Lineage (NCBI taxonomy): Eukaryota > Metazoa > Arthropoda > Insecta > Lepidoptera > Papilionidae > Graphium > Graphium colonna. The sequence continues at coordinate 2,577 of JAOCPS010746361.1, read as the reverse complement.
CTATATATCAGAAAATAGAAAATTAAAGACAAAATTTACAATTAGGAAATAAAACAATATATTTGTCTTCTCGATTGCTTACAAGTTGCAGTGATCTAGGCAAAAGTACTCACTCATTCCAAGGGTAGGATCCATACAGGCCACATTTATTCCCAAATAAAAAGCGGCGTACATTGGTATAGTAAGGTCGATATGGTTGGGGCCGCTGACTACGATGACATCGTTGGTTTTCAAGCCTAAATCACGGAAGGCTGTTGCGCATCTGACTGATCTATTCAATGCGGACATGAATGTCTCAGATTCGCCAGTTGCTCCGTCAATCTGTTAGTTATTTTTAAATCAATTAAAGTATCAATACTAGATCCTTAAAAAGATGCAGGTGGTTTAGAAGAGATAATTTTCACATACCATTACTGTCTTATTATTTAAGTATATTGTATTAATTTTCTACTGTAGCAAGTATTAAACTTAGGCAGAAAAATTTGTCAGTACTCTGTTGGGACTTCAAAATGTATCAGACTTCTCGATTTTTATTACAAATGCAGATTCACGATTACTGGAAACTAATTGTCATCATTCATTTATTTAATTTGTCAGAATTTATACCTGTAAAATACCTTATATTGTTTTTGTTTCGTGTAATTTTGGTATTGTGGTCTTTCACATAAATAAACTAACAATTTTAAATCTCAGACTCGTCTATGCGTGCAACAGTTTTATAAAGGTGTTTTTTTTCACAACTTATGCCGCATATTTACGGCCACGCTACTGCTACTGTTAAGCTCTACCACCTTGTGCTTTAGCTGTTTATATTTTACGGTCCTATTTTATACTTTTTGTATTTTCATTTCAAACTATTACCTGTAAAATATGATCAGGTGCATCTTTGAAGCCCTGCAATGTTAGTTTTCCTGCGTGATATCTGTCAGAAGGTATCCCAGATTTGGAAACCACGCGACTACCTAAATCACTCATGAACCAGTGAACAGCATCGCTATGTTGCGTAAGCGGACCCATTTTCTGTAACAAAAAAAAACATTTATAGGATCGAGGTTTTTTTATGGTAAATAACATATAAACATTACGCAGTAGTGTTAAAAATTCATAAAAACTATCATTTAATGCGAGAAGTCGACGTATCGTGTGAATTTTTAATGATGAAGAATAAACAGGCAGTGCTGGAAATAGCATGAACGATACTCAGTTCTCTGTTTACTTAACACTTCATGTTGTAGTTTATGTCGATAAGTTAAGTTTATTATAAATAAAGTCCTCTTGACCGAATTACCGCCACGGCAGCCAATCTAAGGTGAGATTAGCAGTTGACTAATTGTAGGAGATATTATAGTGCATAAATATACGCACAAACATAGGTGCACTCTCTGTTCCTTTACTCTCTTAGCCCGATGAGACGGATATCCGACAAGACCAGGTGTAAGATCAGCCTTTTACATGCCCATTTGACGCATGTATCATCTTTCTTTTCAGGCAATCGAGTGATCAGCCTGCATTACCTTTTTCCAACCAAGACACAACAACACAAAGTCATTGTCCCCCCACTAGGCTACGGTGGCTGTCAATTAAGTTTATTATAATAAAGAGCCGTCTAAATGATTTTATTTGACTGTGCCCTGCGAAACTTTCGTCTTATCATTCGCTGCTTTGCACCGTAGGATAGCAGCATGCTTCAATTCAATTCCTCATAAATTTGGCATAAAGGCTGGGTAAAATTGTTTTGATATCATACATCTCTAAAGATACAAAAGGCAAAATTAATTTTAGTATAGTTTTTGCAGGTAAACCTATGCGATTATTTTTGTAATTAAATTATCACTGTTCTGATACCAATTTTTATTATTATTTTTAATTTCAATTTATTTATTTGCAATGTGTGGTTACACAGAGATTATACAATTATTTTTTAGCAATTCGAATACACTTTACCCATAAAAAGTGTGCAGTACTATATACAACTGTCTAGGCAAGCTAGTCCATAAAAAGTTATTAATAAATCACATGTCAATAGTCATTATTTTTATATTAAATAAGAAATATTAATATGCACTAAATTAATATAATAACAATAATAAACTTTTTGAAATTTGCTCAAAATAAATGACAAAACACAGTAAATTATACAGAAAAATATCAGAACATAGTAGTAGCAAAACAGGTACTCAGATCATCTCTGCACTACCAAGATAAATTTTAAAGAAGTTTTCCATTATATAAAAACTTGCAGCAATTAATAGAGGTATTTTTGACTTAGCATTTCTAGTACACTATATTTTTTGATTGTAAGCCACTCTTTTTAATTGTATTTGAACTGACTCTGTTTTAGGTGTCTTATTTCATTAGGTATTTTATTATTACTAGTCTGGCCGTAAATATTTTTTACATTTATGTTTTCAACTTTTTAATTATTTTTAATTTGGAACAAGTTTATCAATTTAATAACTTCTATACGTTTTGCGCTATTTCGCATATTTTTTCGAGTTAATTATCAAATTACAATATAGAATAGGGTGTTAAAGAAAATAGGACTGCAGTGATCGCCTTGCACAAAATGGGTATCCC
>JAOCPS010746360.1:0-19520 GCA_025505425.1 Graphium colonna | reverse complement strand
AAAGCAATAAATACATTTTTAAATAGTAATGTTGTGTCATATTCTTGATTCTCGAAATTTTCAGTGCCACCCTCGTATAAGCTACTACCAGCTCGGAAAGCAGATTCAACTGAGAAGAGCTGCAAGAAACTCAGCAGTTGCTCTTTTGAAATGATGTTGGCTTACAATTTTATGTATTCAATGAGCTCTTAAACCTATGAGAGTATTTTAATGACACAGTTGTGTCATTAAAATATTCAGCAATGCTATAATTTTTGAAATTTTTCAAAGCTTTACTTAAAAGTGTGTTTTTAATTTTACATTTAAATTTATCAAAAGGTAAGCTTAATATTGTTTGTGGAATTCTATTATAGATGCATACACCGTGTCCCATGAATGATTTTCTAACCTTTTACAGGCGAAAGCTTGGCGTTATAAGTTTGTCTTAAGCAACTGTTGAAACAAACTTGCTTCTTTGTAAAGCAAAGGATACAATATCAATGCATGATTTAACACAATAAAACATTATTATTAATGATTATTAATTTTATTACAAACCTGATAGGACACAAAGAAAACCAAACTTATCACAAGTAGTGAGAATAATCATACACTTTACATACACATACATCTTACAAACTTAACAATTTGTCGTTTGAAAACAGAAAATCGAGGTGAAACGCGAGCAAACGCCAGAAAAAGCCGCCACGCGGAGCCGATCAGCCAGCAAATGTCCCCCGGCTGCCACCCCACCTCCACCACGTCGGTACAAGAGCTCTGAACCCGAACCCTTAGCCGAAGGCAGTCACACCGAAGGGGCGTTACCTCTAATCCCTGAAAGAACTCTACGCACTCCAGTCAAAGATGACCAAGAAACAAGAAGGAGTCCCCGAGAGAATAAGTGGATGGCAGGAGCAGCCAGTTGCGGAGGTGGAAGATCTAGAAGATTAAGAGAACACCGATTGAGCAATATGACGGTGTCCGTCACACCAGCCCCAGCGCCTCCGCCGTCATTGGCGACGCATAATCCTGATGATCCAGTGAGTAATAGTAACAACACACATTAATATCATTGTTAAAATAACATTTGCTTTATTTGACAAATTACAATGCCCATTTTTATATGGCATACCATACCAAGTTGCACCAAGTTAAAAACTTTTTTTAGAAAAGACTAGCTCCAGATATACTAGATATTAGCTCCTACAGAATTCCTTATTGTAAAGAAGTCCTGGGTTTTGAAGATATTAGATAAAATCGAAAAATTTATTCATAGAAAAGAGTTTCTATTTCATTCTACGTTTCTATGACTGACTTTGTAAACACCATGAATGTAAAGCAAATTTCATTCTCTTATATTTTAAATTATATTCGCTGTTTAAAAATCTGATCTATGGACCATATTGTCATATAAAATTATGGAAATAATTGCTATATAATATTGATCTTGATGCATGAGTCAATTTTTTTAAGAAGACTGAAAGTTCTTGTTTGACATATTATAATTATTTGTATAATGCCATGTCCAGCCTTATTATAATCTTATACAACCTTGTTGTAAGAAATTAAATATGTATTGTTTGCTCTTGCTTTGGATCCCTTAATACCTATGATCAAAAGTGTTTGTAACTTTGCCCTATGAAAGTATTTTTAAGGTGAATAAAATATGTTGACCATTATACCTTTTTGCAGCTGGCCAAGTACATGTGCCACGTGTGTGGCAGAGGTGACGTAGAAGAGCAAATGTTATTATGTGATGGTTGTGATGATTCCTACCATACCTTTTGCCTAGTGCCACCGCTGGCTGATGTTCCTAAAGGAGACTGGCGGTGTCCAGTATGTCTTGCTGAGGAGGTGAGAAAAATTCTTATACATATATAATTCCTTCTTTGCATTCAAATAAGAAATGATGTTATATAATTTGTTAAAATAATTTCAAACTAATTCTCAAAGGTTTCAAAACCGACCGAAGCATTTGGTTTCGAGCAAGCGACCCGTGAGTACACTCTACAGCAGTTTGGAGAAATGGCAGATCAATTCAAGTCTGACTACTTCAATATGCCTGTGCATGTAAGTACATAATATAGCTACTGTTATGAAAATGGGTGTGTGTAGACTATATGTAAGATTAATTAAACATATAGATATGATGGTAAAAAATATGTGTCAAAATTACTTGTTAATCTATTATTTTATACTGATATTATAATTGTGAAATTTATTGTAGGAGTTATAGTATTTAGTTAGGAAGAATTTTAGGATACGAAATTTTAAACAAATGTAAAGGAAATATGCAAGTAAAATCACATTAAGCTGTAAGTCTATTTATCATTAAGTTATGCAAAAAAATATAATTTTCATATTAGAAGCATTAAGTAATATTTAGTACATTGTTGTAAAGAACAAGTCAACAGAATGCATTAACTTAACTGCATTCAGCTATTTAACTAAACCTAGGAGTTTTCATGACAATTCTTTGCTTAGCAACCAATGTCAAGAAAAAAATGGGCATATATTACTACTGCTAACTGTATGGTACATATCTGTTTTGCCTGTTTATCTACTACACATTTTTTTTTATAAAAAGCAAAATGATTCAAAATTTTATAAATTTTTTCTAACCATTCCAAATAAGCTCTCGGCTTGTTATATGTTGCAATGGTAGAATGGTGAGATTTGAACCCATGACTTATTTTAAATTGAACATTTATAAAAACAAAACACATTGCAGATGGTGCCAACCTCAACAGTGGAGCGGGAATTCTGGCGAGTAGTGTCCTCCATAGATGAAGATGTTACCGTGGAGTATGGAGCGGACCTTCATTCCATGGACCATGGATCTGGTGAGCTCATACTTTCACTACCTATTCATTGTCTGTCCTGTCTTCCTTTGCCATCATGACTTGTGTATACACAAGTGGGTTCGAGTTCATGTGGGGTATTGTTTTTCTGTTGTTTCTTTATTAGGTTATGCAATATGAGCTGATCAGATGATGACCTGAAAATTGCAATGATCTATGTGTTGGCATGTAAAATTAATTTTCTAATCTCTGCGAAGTCTGGTTGATCTCTAAGTAGATTGGCGTCCATAGGCGAAAATCAGCTAGTAGCGCTTTTCTATGTAATCAAAGGAGTAAGCCAATGGTTTTGTACAGTATGAACACATGATATACCTTATAGTGTTATAAAAAAGGTTCTTGTGAACGCATTATTTATTACGTTGAATAATTTACGCTTTCATCTGACCATTAATTTGTTTTAGTTTTGTTCTTCTGCAAAGAAATAATATAAATTGTGTCTAAAATATATCTGCTGTGTGTTTTGACAGGTTTTGATAATAAAACAATCTGAACAGTTCTAACTTCAAAACTTAGACAAAACAACTCTAAAATAAAAACTAATGATGGGATTTAACTTATCATTATTAAAATTTGTTTATTTTTTATTTTCTTTATGCTGCCTACTTTTTGTCCAACAGTATTTTACAGATTTTTAAGTAATATCAAAATAAATATTTTCACAACTCAGTAAAGAGAATGTTTTTTAATTTATGTTATGAATGTTTGCAATATTTTATTTTATTTAATAGGTTTTCCGACAAAATTGAGCGCACACCTCTACCCGGGTGAACAACAGTATGCAGAATCAAGTTGGAATCTTAATAATTTACCTGTTTTGGAGGGCTCTGTATTAGGACATATCAATGCTGACATATCTGGGATGAAGGTAATGAAAATATTACTTATTTTTTCTTTTTATTTTCCTTAATTATGCAACCTTTTTTATGTATTTGTTTATTTTATTCTTTATTGCAAACTTTTTAGAAAGCGTTTACAATGTTAGGGAATACAGTCAACCTGGTTGCTACCAGTCAACCAAAAAACATTTCAATAGAAAAGAGCTTTAAAATTTTATAAGTTTAAAAGAGATATAACAAAAAATATTATTTAAAAAAATTGTACCTAATTCCCACTGCTTTATCTATGGCTCTGTTTTTTTACGGACAGTTTTCCCTACACTAAACTTTTTCCTTTAGATTAATCAATTCTAAATGAAGTTTATCATCAAATATACATATAGGTATTGAAGAAAACTACCAATAAATACATTTAGGGATATAGCATGTTATGGCTTATTACTCTATTTAATTTGATTCCTTGTTTTGCCTATTCTTTGTCACCTTTAATAAAATTTACTTAAATATGTATCAAGATCCCATGGCTGTATGTGGGCATGTGCTTTGCAACTTTCTGCTGGCACAACGAAGACCACTGGAGCTATTCAATCAACTACCTTCACTGGGGAGAGCCTAAAACCTGGTATGGGGTACCAGGTTCGAAAGCCGAGCAGTTTGAAGCCGCCATGAAGGCGGAAGCTCCAGAACTATTCCAATTGCAACCGGATTTATTGCATCAATTGGTGACAATAATGAACCCGAATATACTTATGAAGGCTGGAGTGCCGGTCTATAGGTGAGTCTTTCCTGATAGCATAAATGTTAAAATAAGGTCTTAGTGCTTTCAACAGATTTAGAACAAGCAGAAAGTTTTCAATTCAAATACCATGTTTTTTTTTATGGAAAGGAAGACACATCCCCAAAAGTCATGCATACTTTATTTTATGCCGACTTTATAAAAGGCGGTGGTACTTCCCCGGGCAAGCACGGCCGTAGATGTGCAGCAAAAGCTGTGCAAAGACGTTATGCTCTACCACCTAAAAATCAGATTTCTCCGTAACTTATGGCGATTTTTAAAATTCTTTATGTGAAAGGATATAGTTACAAGGTGGTCACATATAATTTTCATGAAAATCGGTCCAACAGTTTCTTTTTAAATTAAACAAAAGAATTTGTTTCATAAAAATTTGTGTCTAAGGCGTTTGAAGTCGGTTTTGCTGTATTCTGTAGAAAATAATTATAATTATTTCTTATGCTTTTTACATTATAAGTAGTAAACTCATCATCAATAAATTTAGGCTGTTATTGGGTGTTGGTATAGGATTAAAAAATAGTCTTCAAACAGTTTTCTTTTAAATGTTGCTTATTTATAAGACTTATGTCTCATGTTGCATGGGCCCTTTACATACATAAATTGCACAACGACAAACATCCACATCTGAAACAATTATCTTTTGGTCATACAAATATCTGCTCCAGGTGGGAATCGAACCCACGACCTGCGACGTCGGTGCCAACACTAATTGCGCCAATCAGTCATCAATAAATAATTGACAAACTCCACATTACCATTAGAATAAATTATTTTATAACATGATTGGAGTTAGAGGGTGATTAATTGTTGTTAAATTTGTTTTTCTTTATACAGGACTGACCAACACGCGGGGGAATTCGTGATCACGTTCCCTCGCGCTTACCACGCTGGCTTCAATCAAGGATACAATTTTGCGGAAGCAGTTAATTTCACGCCCGCAGACTGGGTGAGTTTAACTTATATTATGTACAAGATGATTCCTGCAGTTTCATCTTCCTTAAATTTTCGCACCAGTTTTTCATTTGTCTTCTGCTCATATTGGCCATATAAATAGTATCAAACTTGAATGAAATGATAAATTGGCTATCCAACATTGAATGATTCCTGAGATTAGTGCATTCAACAAATAAAGAAACTCTTCAGTTTATAATGTTAGTATAGATGTGGCATAGTTCAAAAAATTCTATCCAATTTTGGTTTTCTGAGGCACTTTTAAATGTTACAAAACTATGATCAGTCCAGAGATTAACTAGCAGGGACTGATTAAAAATTATGCAAGCTAGACTAACCTAACCTTATAACTGTTATATGCATTTAGTAAAAATCTTTTGACTTTATTCTCTTGACATGTTTTGACATAACAAACAGACACTTTAATCTTATTTATATATATAGATTATTTTAAGCATTTGTCTAGCTGCAATAAGTGTGAACGCTACAGGGTAACTGATGAATGATATTAAAGAAGAGCACTTTATTAAAGGAGAACACATATTTATGTAATACATTTCATGGTATAGTTTTCGACTAAATTTTTCAATAAATAAATAAAGTTATGATACTCAGCGCGGAGCCTGATCAGCTATACGCGCGGCTGGCTGTCGACCCCCGAGCCTTTAGTCTTACTCTAACCACGCCGTGTCCGCTAGGATGAACACGAATTGCGTAATTAATTATTTAATTTTGGTAAATCAATATTTATGTTTAATTTTTTTTTATTCTTCATATATGACCCCCACATATAACGTCTTCGAGTATTGAAAGCGAATCACCAGAACCTGTATAAGTAGTTGTTTTTTGAGCTGTGGTGTCTGATATATCTCCGTATTGGAGACTCTGTTATCTTTTCTTCTTATGTAGTATTTTTGTAAATAATATCATGACATTGTTACAGCTGAAACTGGGCCGAGAGTGCATTACTCACTACTCAACACTACGCCGTCCGTGCGTGTTCTCCCACGACGAACTGGTCTGCAAGATGGCACTACGAGCGGAGGCTTTGGGCGCGACCGAAGCTTTGGCGGCACACAGAGATATGAGGACTATGCTGCATGATGAGAGGAAATTAAGGAAGGGGCTGCTTGATTGGGTGAGTTTCGTTTTAATCAACTTTAAAAAAGGAGGAGGTTCTCGACTCGGATGTTTCAATTCTTTGTAAAGTCGGCATAAAATAAAGTATGCATGACTTTTAGGGATGCCGGGTGTCCATGTCTACCCTTTTTCTTTCCACTCCTATCCTCTCCTAATCCTTAATCCCGACCCATCCTATCCAATAAACCAATTGTATCCAATTTCCCAGGTAACCAACGCACTCGCAACTCTCCGGAAATTGCGTGTGTCCATCGGCGATGGGATCACTTGCCATCAGGTGAACCGTCTGCTCGTTTGTCTTCCTTTCCATTAAAAAAAAGTTTTCTTAATGCATGTGTGTATCTAGGCTATTTATGGACCAATACTAAATATTATTTTATTATTAAAAAGGGTATACCCATACAATAAATAAATATCCGGCGTTTCATAATTATTAACTATCTATTATTCACCACTATTGACTATCCCAACCCTAAATTAAATTATAAATTGCTTTTCACCAAAATAACATTTTATATGTTCATCATATCAAAAAACTTATAACCCCTCTTTTCTGGTTGGAGGTTAACAATGCTTAATAATAATGTCCGATGAAGTATAATTTCTACATTAAAAAATTATTAACTATAATGTAATATAATGGATTTATGAAAAATATGTTCATATCAAAAACATCTGGTAACAATTCTCTTTAAAATTAGCCTTCAGTGAAAATAGCTAACTCCCAGTTGACTTCAGTTTACGAGAATGGAATAACCCTCATAAAACACTTTAATATTTATTATTAAACGCTTAAAAGTTTTGTACATTACAATAGACATTAGTTTATGTAATGTCTATTACTGAGTTTTAATTTTGCTTTCTATTTACTTTACAAAAAAATATTACTATGTTTTTTGCTTCCCCTGAAAAATTTAGTCAAATGGTTTTCAAATTAAACTGTCAATATATAATATAAATTCATACACACATTAATATTTTCTTATGGGCCATTAAACTCTTCTTTACTGATGGTGCTTTATAAAATAATCAATGAATGTATGATGTTTTTATACCAGACTTGAAACATACCTATTTTATTGTATTCTAGCTGTAGCTATTATCTTAAATTATTTTTTAAATATCTTCAATATATAGACATTGGAAAGTTACAATTTTATTATTTTATTGTATATAATAAAATAATTAAAGTTGATTTACAAATTTTCTTTAAAAATATTATTCTATCCCAGGGTGTGACAGAAGCTGAACGTGAAGCGTTTGAGCTGTTACCCGACGATGAAAGACAATGTCAACTTTGCAAGACAACTTGTTTCCTATCCTGCGTTACATGCTCTTGTACTCCACACGTGGTGTGTCTGCGGCATTATGATCAATTGTGCAACTGTCCACCCACCGCACACAAACTACGGTATGTATATTTATTTAGCAATATTGCAAAATAGGTGTTCATAGTAGATTTTTACAGGACTTACCCACAGCTTCCAGGTAGAGCATAAGATCATTGATACAGCTCTTGTTGCACTCATAAGGCCGGAAAAGTATCACCTCCACTACAAAAAGCTGGCAGAATTGGATAAAAATGGATTTAAAGAGTTTATGGTTCAATTGCATATGTATATGTTTATTTATAAAAATGCAATCTTTTAAGCCCTATAATAGGCTTTTATAAAAATAATGTTTTTTTATGCATATAAGACAGATGCAGTGTTTGCCTTAATTGTATAGTAATATAATGTAAGTAATATGGGTAACAATTGCTTTTTAATATTAAATATTTGGTGAACAAATTGATTTTTAACGACTTCCAAAAAAGAGGAGCTTCTCAATTTGGATGTTTCTATTACTTTTTTTAGTATGCTCGCGCAATTCTTTTTCGTTTATGAACCGATTTTAATAATTCTTTTTTTATCATAAAGAAAATTGATCCCATCATATTTTGAGAAAAATGGGTTCAGTACTTTTTTTTAAATCAAAATAACAGAAAAATATGTCACGAAAATACACTTCTAAGATGTTTAAAGTCTGTTTACTGTAATTTTCCTTGAAAAAATAACTTGTACTGCTTTTATCTATATCTGAGATACAAATGTACTGTTACTGAACCATAATCTAAAGTGCTACAGCTAAAAATCCAGTAATGGTTGTCTAATTAAATAATTAAAATGAGACTAAGTTCAATCAAAATCCGGTTATACATCCATTAGTTTTATGTTATAGCATAAGATGTCTATTTAAGAACAGTTTTATTTTAATCATGCCAAAATCATATTATTGCTTTAGTGTGATGGATAAACAAACATGTATTTTCTACATCATACCCTGGCTGCATTAAAAATATCAAACAGCTACTGTTCTACAAATACATTTATGTTCTATGCTATTTGAATGAATTCATACTTCATTGAACAAATCCCATGTAAGTCCGTGTAACAAGTAACATAAATCTATGTAAGTGTATTATTATATATATAGGAAAACATTACACTGTTACATATCCATGTTGCAACATTAATGTTAACAACTTATACTTACTTACTTTTCCTAGATACCGCTACACCCTAGATGAGCTACCTGCAATGTTGGAGAAGTTAAAAAAGAAATCAGAGTTGTTCCGTGAATGGGCCGAGGCAGTGCAGAACGCCCTAGACCCAGATACACCCAAGACTTGTGACCTGGACGGACTGAGGGCTCATTTGAGACGAGCTCATGAACTTAAGGTGAGTTATAATTTATGTATTTTATTTATATATTGTCAAAATTATATGCTTCCTATATTAAGAAAATATACAGGCTGATTGGTGAGTCATTAATGATATTAAAGTTGAGCACTCTGTACTCGAACGCCATCATATTTATGTAATAAAATTAGGACTATAATTTTCGATCAAACTTTCCAATAAATTAATGAAATTTGGCGGCAGTGATCAGCTGGTACGCACGTGTCTATCTACAATATAGTAACAAAAGAATAAACAAGATAATAAGATTATGTTTACTCATATACCAACATCATATAAAGCATTATTTTTAGCAGACTTCGAAAAAGGAGAAGGTTGTTTGGATGTTTCTGTCTTTTTTTTTGTTTTTGGATGTGTCTGTTTTTTTGGTATCTAAGCCCGTATCTTTGTCATTTATGAACCGATTTCGAAATTCTCTGAAAGAATATATTTCTTAATTGGTATTGTGTTCTATAACATTTTCAGAAACAACAGGAAACTATATACTATATATATAAACTTTTAAGGCGTTTGAAGTCTGTTTTTTTTTTGTTTTCTGTGAGAATAATCTTGTTAACTCCCATCAGATGCACAAAACGGAACTGGTGCGAGCACTAGAAACGGCAATAGAAGATGCAGAGAAGTGCGCGTCCGTCATACAACAATTAGATTTGAATAAAATGCGGACACGGACTAGACACCACGATCCCAAGTATCGGCTGACAATCCATGAATTGACTTTATTTGCCCAAGAGATTGATGGGCTGGCCTGCGTGTTGCCTGAAGGTAGGTAGTATTTATTTTTTGGTTACTTTTACTAGGCGTAATGCAATTTTTTTTAAATTTTCCCTTCATTTATTGGTCAGCTCATCTAGGTTGATGATTGTGAATGGCCATTATCTTTTTAAACCAGCTATACTGCCCAATTGTTAGCAAAATTCTTTTCAACAGACATCCCTAAAAGGAGGAAGTTCTCATTTTGGTACAATTTATTTTTGCTTTTCATCTCAAAACTTCGTCTTTTATAAACTGATTTGAAAAATTTTTTTCCTTTAGATTGTTTTGAAAAATTTTCATTAAATTTCCTCAGTACAAGAATCCGATACTTTATTACTTAATTTTTCTTTTTTTCAATAATTATAACAGGTTCAGCAGTAAAAGAAGTGTTGAGGCAGACGGAAGAGTTTGAAGACCGTGCGACAGAGCTGCTTAGCAAAGACTTAGAAGAGATTGACGCTGCTGGCATAAGGGAATTAGAAGAGGTGACAAAATATATTTTATAAGAGTAGGTAGATAGGCGAGCCAAATAAGGAGCCATTTTATCTACAGATTGACACAAGGAATTAATTTTGTTACCTTTTATTTTTTTATTCTCTTAAAAATCTATAGACACATACGCCATAGTTGTAAATAAGGTTTATATGCACCAGTAGTGTTAATAAGATTATGCCTTACAACCTGTAAAAATAATCAACATGTGAGCGTTGTGCCTAATATCTCTCAGTATTATTGACATCTTGTACATCTAGCTAAAAGAGTAAAGGAATATAGAATCAGCTGTCTTTGCCTGCCCAGTAGGTTGTTATCTGAGAAGGTTGACTGCGTAAACGTTTTTGCCAGTATGACATAATATTATGTAATATTTTAAGTAATACCCTTTATTAAAGTTACTGAAAATTTTTATCACACAGGTGGTAGACCTAGGTTCACGTCTCTGCATAGTCCTGCCCCAGCTCTCTGGGGCCATAGCCTGTCTCCAGCAAGCCCGTTGGCTAGAGGAAGTGCGAACCCTCAAGGCGGATTGTGCAGCACTCACCCCTCAAGTGTTGGAGAGGTTATTGACTGCTGCCGACGGACTGCCCCCGCATAGGAGGTTGGAGCAGGAAAGAGCGGCGTTATTAGCTTTGAAAGGTGTGTGATGGGTGGCTTTATAGACTGCCACTAAAATATTTTTTTAAAGCGAATATCTAGGTTATCGATCTATTAATATATAAACATAACATTAACCTATAAATTGTAAATATGCTATTACTAGTTTCGAAATCATAAACAACTGACTTTATAAGAACTATTATCATTTTAATTTTCATTTTTAACATCTTCCAAAAAGGAGGAAGATTCTCATTTGGGATGTTTCTATATTTTTTTAATGCATCATCTTGTATATTTTATATACAATCAAAATAGATGCAATAATTTTGTATGTAACATCAGTGATAGTTAAGAAAACTAGCTTACTGAATAGACCTAAGTTATATCTTTTTGTCTTTTTTCAGCTATTACAACTGTTTTACTTCATTTTTAATTAATTTGATAATCAACATTAATATTATTTATATTGTCATATTAAAAATAAATTTTTAAAATTAAAACTGTTTCAAGGCCTTGTGAATTATAATCTAGCAAGCATTAAATAACTTAATTTTGTCAAAAGCAATTTCAAAAACTTAGTCATCTCTGTACACGACTAAGTTTTTGATTTTTTTTGTTGAAAGAATGTATGAGGCTGTACTCAAACATACATTCTTTCAATAAATTGACATAATCAAATGATAATTTTCTGCTCAAGCATTTTTATAACTTTGTATTGTAGGATGAAACATACTTCATTCTTGCCTCGTAACTATAGTTAATACACAAGAAAATAAAAATAACTTGAATGTATTTATATTTCCCCTGAAGCACAAGTCGAAGACTGGGAGCGTCGCGCCCAGGCGGTATTGATTGACGGACGGGCAGAACCCTCTGATGAGAGTCAGCACACGAGCCTAGCAGAGCTTGAAGCTTTGTTGGCAGATGGTGATGAGATAGAGGCTGCTTTGCCTACTCATCATGCTTTGCATCAGGCTGTTGCACATGCGAGGGATTGGCTATCTAAGGTAAATTGCTTGGTTCATAGAGTTTTAAATATAATATTTGAAACTAAATACCATTGCCTGATGTATGATTACCATATGTAACATACTGTAAAGATAAGTACAGTGAAATATTGCATAGGGGTCCAATAGCAATGAAATAAGACTCTGTTTTAAATAAATCCTTTGTTTGAAATTGTAGGCAATAGCTAGCAATTTCCAACTTAATTAACCCCTGTCGAATTAACTAACAATAGCTTTGTGATGGTACAGAGATTTATGTACTATATTCTGTATGATTTTTATCACTAATCTACTTAATACAGCTTGAGTTGCAAGTTTTGTTCAAATGAATTAAGTTTAACTACTTTAACTGCAAAATAAATTATGTATGTTATATGACTGTTACAGAGATAATGTTATTTATTTTTGTTAGTTTTTACATGAAAAGTGCACCTGCAAATGTATGCTTCAATGATTTTATAAATGTCATAAATTTACCTAATCAATATGAACAATTGAATTGAATTGTATTTAAATGTAGAAAAGTGAAGAAAATAAATAAATTAACAATTAGAACTGGTTATTTACAAATCTTAAAAAAAAGAAATACTTTTTCTTAACAGGTAGAAGAGATGCAGTCAAAAGACCTATATCCATACATGCACAGTGTGGAAAATCTTGTAAAACGTGGACAACAGATACCTTTAGCATTATTTGAAAAAGATCAACTGGCCAGTGCTTTGCAATCAGCCAGAGAGTGGAAACGCGGCGCCGCGGAAATGTTCCTTAAAAAGGTAATTTATACTAATGTATATATTTATACTTTGTTTATTATATTTTTTTTTTAAGAAATTTATCTATTCATGAAGTGATAAGACAACATTTTTTTAAAGGTAATAGATATGTAGATTTAGCAGATAAACAAAAACTCCACCAAGTGCAACAGTAATTCTTTAGAATTGTTTCATCCAAATTAAGTTGAAAGATTGGTGAAGATTGCTATTGAATTGATGTGACATTCCTATTACATGTAATTGCAAGCATTTTATATTTTTATTAAAGCCCTTTATATAGAGTTTAATATAATGATGTATAAATCTACATATTGTTTCCTTTTATAATGATGTCCCTTTTCTCCATGTTCCTATTGGCAAATGCCTTTTTACAATGAGCTCTTTTAAAAGCTGAGCCCAATTCCAGTAAGGGCATGTGGCAAGCTTTAGATTGACTTCCCACCGAAAGAGCTGACGTCTTCTATTCCCCTTACCATCACTAGGATACCAGTTTGTAATTGTTTGGCTCCATTTCTTTGGGCCATGTAGTATGTGTCCAGACCTCCATTTCCGCTAGTCTATCACTTCTAGAATATCTGAAATTTTTGTATTTGACCTAATCATTTTACTGTTGACCTTATCCACTTTCATAAACAAAGCATGCTGCGCTCCATTCTCCTATGACAGGTTCTAAGTCTATCTTTTTAAAATTTCGGAGGAGACCATGTTTCCCACCTATATGTTAGACAGGGCAGTATACAGCTGTTAAAGGTTTTTGCTGTAATGCTATAGGTAGATGACCATTTTTCATAATTTCTGCAAGAGCCCAGTATTTTTCCAAACACTTGGGAACCTTACATTTATTTCCTTTTCCACCTAATATGCAGACAGGTGTACTTCTCGACGTAGTTTAGGGTTTTACCATTAACCTTCATGCCGATATTTGTTGACGCATTAGTCAAGAGCTTGGTTTAATTTGTATTCATCAACAATCATGCTTCTCTGTACTTAATGCTTGTAGCATTTCTTCCAGTCTCAGGTACTTCATCTAATAAGACCAAATCATCTGCCAAATGTAGTTGGTTAAGCTATCTTCCATTGATTCTTAAGCTAGCTCCATCCCAGTTTAGTTTTTGGAATATATTTTCTAGCATGGCTGAGAATAGCTTTTTAGCAGCAACTTAAATTGCAACCATAGTTTATATAGAAATAAGGGCCGTGGGAGCTCAGTGTTCTGGCGCTCGCCTTTAGTTCTGTTTACTCCAGGCGAATCTGATTTCGATATCCGGTGCTGTCACCAAAGAAATTGTTAGTTTTCTAAATACAATTTTATGTGCTGATTTACTAATTGCTCTTTGTTGAACAAAAATATCGTATTTAAACCGACATAACATTGATCAATCCGCATTTAGGTCGCGTGGGTGACTATGCCTTATATCCTCTGTGTAGAGGAGGCCTATGTCCAGCAGATGGACGATTTCGAAAATATGCTGACACTTTAATAATATAATAAAAAAAGGCATTTGTTTAACATTCTGATGACATCAACAATCTACAGAAATGGGCATGGAGTCTACTAGAAGCCTTATCTCCCCGTTCTGAAGCAACTGCAACTTCAGCTCCAGGCACCAAAAAACGGGGCAAAGATGCAGGAAGTGAAACACCTGCATTTTTGAATCACTTTAGTGAAGACGCAACTCCTACTGAGATTGTGGCCGCTTTCAAGCAAGCTGAGATCAGGGAGTTGGCCGCTATTAAAGACCTCAGGTACGTCATAAAACTGAAGGAAAAAAAATACTAGTCATTCTCAGGTATTTGCTTTCTTTTAGAACCGGTGGTATAGTATTCTTGACCACCAATAAGCAAGTATTATTTCAATGTTGAATATAGAAATTTGGTTTGATTATGGTTAGATTGGTCTCTTAGTTAGAATTTTTTTCCGATCAATCTTGCTATTATAATGCTAGTCTGAAGAAGATTACAGGAACTATGTAATCATATAATGCAAAATAATATGCATTACCGAGCGTTATAGTATGTTGAAGAAAATGTTAAATTTTAGTTATCTCTAGGAAAATAAATGTTATTTTTATTCTTTAATTTTTATTTACTGAGCTAGTTTATGGATAGTATTCACATGAAATGTTTACTACAAGAATGGGATATGTTTTTTACTAAAATTAGGAAAAAAATACTTTTAAAAATACTGCTATGTCCATCCCTCATACGTAAAAAACGTTTGATAACAAATTGCTAAGAAAGCACATATTTTGAATTTCAGTTTTATAGCAAATTTCTTTAATAAATGTTTTTTTAATTATTTTTTATTTGGTAACCAGGGCCCGGAACATTCGCAAGGACGTCCGAGCGGCCCCAACCGCTGGCGTTACGTTCTGCCTATGCCAGAAACGTCAGTATGGCGTGATGTCGCAGTGCGAGTTGTGCAAGGACTGGTTTCATGGTAACTAATTCTTTTGTTATTTTACTAATTTAGTGTTATTGCTTATGTCCTATAATATATCCATAGCAGCATGCTGAATGTGAAAATAAATGTGTTGTCTGGTGTTGAAATATGTGAACTTTACAATTTATTTATATCTGTAAATTAGACATCAGCCTTATTTACAGATGAATAAATTGTAAAATTATGCATTTTGTAAATGTTTTGTGTAATAAAATAAACTGCATTTTTATTAGTTTAAGTCATATTTGAAATCCTTATACAACTGTACCTTTAATCTGTTCAGCTATATTAAGCTAGTAAAGACATATTTTTTTAAAGAAATATTTTTTTTTGTTTTTTTTTTTTTTAATTGATTAGCTGGAAAGCAAAATACTGTAAAAATATTGAATCATTCACTTGAAATATTTCCTAACCTATCCTTCTCTCCATAGCATCCTGCGTGTCTTCCGCCCGAGAGGACGACGAGAACACGGGCGCAGAATCCCCGGAACGAAAGGACCGCGAGAGGGATTTGCCCTATGCAGGGGCGGAGCGCAAGTTCCTCTGTCCACAGTGCACGCGCACCAAGAGGCCGCAGTTGCACCGCATATTGGCGTTACTGGTATGTATATGCATTCTTTGTTTATTTGTGACAAGGAAATGGATAGTTCATCTAATTTTTATAAACCCCGAGAGTGGCAAAAACTATTCAGCATATGCGTCAAAAATTTAAATAAAAAGCAATTCTAAATCTCTGTACAAACATACTTATATAACATAATACACATAATTTAAATTATGTTACTAATATCCATCACCCATAGAAATTAAAACATTGAGCGATCACAATTACTGGTACATAACTAATCTTGAAAAAAAACGATTATTGAGTAAAAAAAAGAATAGAGACATTTTGTAAAGGCAAGCACATACGGCAATATGTTTATATATAGGGTTAATTAACAATTTTATAAACAAACTAACGATATTTCTTTCTTACATCTATACTTTGTGAGTGACCTTGTGTTGAATCCCTAATATAGGAAACCAATTAGTGAAGGCAGAATATTTAGATAACATTTTAGAAAAAAAGATATCTATAAGATGATTATCTTCACGAGGCTTTTTCTATACTAATATTTCTTTTTATCCATTACCTTATTCACTTTTTGACAGGTGTGGCTACAAAAACTACCAGTGCGTCTAGCGGAAGGTGAAGCTTTACAATGTGTGACGGAGCGAGCCATGGCCTGGCAGGACTCTGCAAGGGCTTTACTGGCCTCATTGCCCCATCAGCAACAGCCAGAGAATAGGAAGGACAGCATATCTCATGCTTCAAGGTTTGTGAAGTTTTGTGAATTAATAGAGGGCAGAAAAAAGAACAACTGATTTTAATATATGGGTTGTCACTTTCAATACTTTAAGAGGTGATATCTGGGGATAATATACGAAGAATAAAAATATTATTAAAAATAAATTTTAATTTACCATTGAACTACCGGGGGGCGCTGGGTGCGTCGACGACATATGGGCCCATGCGGAATAATTTCCCTTAATTAGTTTTTTGGAAAATTTAGTCGAAAGTTATAACCCTAATTTTGTTACATAAATAGGATGACAATCGAGTATTTAGTGCCCCCTTTTAATAGCAATAGTTTATTTTTATAGAAGAAATAAAAATAAGTGTATTATTAATATTTTATTACCTGTAGATTCTATTGGTTTTTAAGTTAAATCAATGTATAATTTTTTGTAAAATTCGTTTTCTTACGATTTTATTATATCTTTTTCGTTATACTTTACGATTTTATTTATGTTCCATAATTCAACTTTATCTGGTCATATTTAAATAAAACCCAATTGGATTTGTATTTAAATAAAATCCTATCAATAATTAACAACAAACAAATAATTAACAGTAAAAAGGTATTTAAATATTTTTTTGTCCTTAGATCGTCAGCTAGTGTAGAGCATGCTTACAGCGCTACCCCACGTTCTCCCAGCACAAGGGTTACACCCGGTCTACTCCAAAAATTAGAAGACCTCATGTTGGAGGGTGACCTTTTAGAGGTAAGTTGTCTTCAAAAGGTGGATTTATGCACACATTTATAAGGTTAGAAAGTATCTTCACTGCAGCTATATCTGCACTTACACACCTACACAAGGCCGCTCGTGCGAAAAATAACCATTGCCCAAACAAGAGTTAAATTGCAGTATGTATGATTTATTGAATCGCCAGATGGCAATTCCTATCTTTCTTTTCCCACCTCTTTCTGTTTAGATAGCAATATATTTAGAATTTCAAGCCTAAATAGTCAACAGTGTATGAGTGTTTAATTAGCTAGAATATTTTTTTTATGAGAAGTAAGAAAAATGAGCAGACGGTTTACCTGATTGTAAGCGATCCCGTCGCCCATAAACACATGCAACATCCGAAGAGTTGCAAGTCGGTGGTTGGCAACCTTGAAAAGTGGATAGATTAGATTTATTGGAAAGGATGGGGTCGGTATTAAGGATTTGGAGGGGAAAAGAACGAGAAAAGAAAAGGGTAGACATAGCCATCTGGCATCCTCAAAAGTCATGCATATTTTATTTTATGCTGACTTTATAAAGGGCTGTGGTACTTCCTCGGGCAAACGCGGCTGTAGAAGTAAAGCTAAAGCTGTGAAAGGATGTTATATTCTACCACCATAACCGGATTTGAATGTTATGCTAGAACAAATAAACCAAAATTTTAATACAACATTATACTAAGGTTGATCAATGACGAATACTGAATGTGAATTGATATTCCTTGATTTGTGCGTATAGAAGGATCATCATAAAAATGCTGTTGTCTTCTGTAAACTCTTTAATCCATTCGACTATGTAGATCACAAAATACTAATTACAGTAAAACCTCTTTTTGTGCGGTCCTTTATATGAATCTCAGCGGTGTTTGCGCCAGTTTAATGTTTTCTATCAACATACATATTTATGTTGTGGACGAACCCTGACTTAGCGCTTCGCCAAGCTCTATTTATTTGTATTTTAACAATCCTCTGACAATGTATAGTCAGTTACGTACACATTTTCGTTCCACGTGCGAACAGTATATGCTTCGTATTCAGAGTTTTATTCACGATTCACGTGATTAAGGATCCATTTTGTAGTGCGATTAAAGCTAAATTAATTAATTACTTTTGTTTCTATTTATGTATAGCGTTTTGGATTACGATGAGTAGCAGTGAATTATTAAATATGCGTTTTGAAAGCTTCTCCATGTATATGTACAATGAAAAATTAAAATTTAAATTATTTAATTGGTGCGAAAGCATTTTCTCATTTATTTCATAAATAATTGATGCGTTTTCTAAGTGCGATTTTTTTTATGCGGTCTCTGTCCGGTACATAAAAAGAGGTTTTACTGTAGTAAATTAAAATAATATGGATCTGCTTAATTTCAAAGTCGTATTTGACTAATAGAAAGCAATAAGTAGTAATAGATGATAATGGTTATCGCTGGGCTCAGGTGTCTTATGGTAATAAGAGTGATCCTTCGGGATCAATTCAACCTTGTGTTGTTTCATGTTTTGTTTTAATATGATATTATATACATTTAATCAATAATGTGTGAAATTAGTTTTCTGCTAAAGATTTTACATTTATGCAGATAAAACTATATGTTAATTGGAAATAATGTAAAGTTATGAATTATTATAATATTGCTCTATGTGTTTAAAAGTTCAGGAAGTTTTGCAAGTGAACTGATTTTTTATGGATTTAGATGTTTCTATTTTTTATGTATATTCGCGTGTATCTGTGTCATTTTTGATCTGAATTAATGTATATTTTTTTAGGGTATTCTTTTGAAATGGTGTCCTAATATTTTCATAAAAATTAGTTTTGTAGTTTGTTTATTAATTGAAAGTAAGAAAATTTAGATATGTTTATATATATTTTTGGGATATATGAAAAAATAAAAGAATATTTTTTACGACATATATATAGTTAGTAGATTTTTACAGTGGTCGTATAAAAGGTGTATAAAAGTGGGATGAGTATTTCGCGATGATGTCGGAGATGTGTGCGTGGCAGGTGCGGCTGGAGGAGCAGGCGCAGGTGTGGGGCGCCGTGTGGCGCTGGCGCGGCGCGGAGGGGCGGCGCGGCGGCGCGGCGCGGGTGGC